>CM040473.1:359331-364331 GCA_022758105.1 Pangasianodon gigas | reverse complement strand
GATTCAGCTCAAATAAAGTGCTAAACTAATAAACAACAACTAATATAATACCTACAAATTACATAACTCAGTAAACTAAATAAAGCTGAACTGATAAGCATAAATAAACAACACACGTTACATGACATTTAAATAAACAATTACAACAAACTGAAAAAAATAAGGTTCAAAAGTAACCCACATCCACAAACACTGAAAAACTGTACATAAACCACACGCAGTTAAAATAAACCACTAAACTAACTTAGCTACATAAAGCAAGTTAAAACTAAAAGTAAACTACTAAACTCCTAAACTGAATAAATTACACGGACACAGTGACGTGGAAATAACACACACTCACTTTAAATAAACTAATACACTAATAAACTAACCTTATCAGGCACATTTACAATAAACAGCTAAACTCACAAACTAAATAACTACTGAACATTCAGCTACACAAACACACACACACACACACACACAAACACACACACACACACACACACACACAAACACACTTCTCCACTAGAATAAACTCCGTAAATGAACAGAAGCAGAGCAGTTTAAATGATCGACAGTCAGATTTACGTCATTTCTGTTTATCATCACGTCACAGAACCACAGAGCGTCCCGAGGTCAACACTGAGCAATAATATGTAATATTTATGTGAGAAAAACAGCCTGAGGTTAAAATCCCTCCATCACACACATCTTCATCTTCATCATCATCATCAGTGTGGCAGGAAGGGTCAGTACAGGAGTCATGTGAAACCCACCAGAGTGGAGGAGGGGAAGAGAGAGAGAGAGAGAGAGAGAGAGAGAGAGACCCAAGTGTTTTATTCCTCACAATAATTTACAAATTATAAAAATTTTTATTTACTAAACAACTACATCCAAACTTTTTATCCATTTATAGCTACATTAATGCTGTGTGACGTCGGGGAAACGAGTTAGTTCCTGTTGTCACTTACGTTATAGCTGCTATAAACACTCTTTCCCTCACCAGCCTCTCTTTATTCTGTTTATTTATTTATTTATTATTCTCTTTATTTACTAACAAGACAAAAAAAAAATAAAAAATCGTAGCTTGGTCCACATTTTAGCAAGAAACCACAAAGAAGCGTAAACTCCTCTGTCCAGTTACAGCGCTGACACTGGAGACTCCTTCCATACATGTTACATAAACACATTTCTCCTTACAGGAAACTTCACCACTTCAAGGATTACACACATTTTCTAACCTGTTTATTACTGTACACGTCCCTGTGAATGAGCCGTTACTATAGAAACAATAACGTATCAGAGCAAGTGCATTAATATAAACCTGCACTACTGTCAGAGCTGCTGTTATAGAGAATTAATCAACACCTCCTGACCAATCAGAGTGCAGAACTCAGCAGTGCTGTAGAGTGCAGTATAATAATAAACCAGCCAGCAGGAGAGAGTAACAAGTGTTACGTAAAATTATGATGATGTCGTGGTTGATGATTGGCTGATCAGATGTAACTGAAGCTCCGCCCTGTCGACCCGATGACGCTCGTCTCTCAGTAAAACCAGATCTGGCTGAAGATTCTGTGTGTGTGTGTGTGTGTTTGTTTGTAGTGACGGAGATGAATAAAGTTTCACAATGGAGTAACCACACAATTTTAATCAGCACTGATTAAACACCTAAAAACACACACCACTAAAAACACCAATAACACACACACACACACACACACACCAATGAACACTCATTCACACCAACGTGACTCAGAACACACACACACACACACACACACACACACACACGGTGTTACATCATACTGCTCTGAGGTTGAAATTCCATTCTGTGGGGGAAGAAATTAAAGTCTTTTATTATTAAGAGAGAGAACTTTCTCGTCTATCTCTTCCTGTTATATAATATTACAAAATAATATTTCTCAACTGTGCATATAATTGCGTATATATTTGTGTATATATTTGTGTATATATTTGTGTATTGTGTGTGTGTGTGTTGTTTTTAATTAATTCCTTTTCTCATCGTTGATGATTCAGTAAGAAATCCCTGAGCTGCAGTTTGTGGTTATTGTCTCTGCTGAGTGAGTGTAAGCTGAATTTAGTTCTCCTTCTTTACAGAGTACCGAGAGAACCGAACAGTGTGGGCGGAGCTAGAGACAGTGAAGACCATTGATTGGTCAAAAACAGTTGTCACACGGCTCCCGAGCATTCGCACTATCGTCCGGAGATCGCGAGTGCGAATTCCGAATCCGCTGCCGGGAGACCAAGAGAGGAAAAACTGTCTGTGCTCTCGGGGTGGGAGGGGCATACTCTCTCTCCCCTGTCAATCACAGAGACACTAGCCAATGACGCAGCATGAGCCAGCAGTTCAAAAGGATGCGGTTGGCTGGCTTTTATTAATGCGCTCGTTTCTATAGTAACAGTTCGATCACAGGGACTCATAGAGTCGACGCTTCACGTAAACTATAACTGATAAACAGATTTTAAAAAACATGTCTAACAAGGAAAAACGTATGTGTAACGTTGCCATGGTGAAGTTTTTTGGTAGGAGACGTTTATTTAACGTTTAACATTGATGGAAGGAGTCTCCAGTGTCAGCGCTTTGTAACAGTCACTTTGCTTGGTTTAATTTCCCAGCACAGGAAAGTCTTCTGGCGGAGGAGTGGCGTAAACGGAGGTGTTTACACTTAAAGGTTTCTCTGTGTTGTTGTTTTTGAGACAAATAGAGAGAGAGAAGGAGACAGAGAGAGAAAGAGAGAGAGAGAGAGAGAGAGAGAGAGTGACAGAAAGAGAGAAAGAGAGAGTGACAGAGAGAGAGAGGATGGTGAGTTTCTCGTGGTTATAAAGGGAAGGATAACAGGAACTAACTTGTCTCTCGGACATTCCACAGCATCGAATCTAACTGTAAACGTTAAACGTGTGTGACGTGTCGCTCGTTAATAAATTAAATGTTGTAGTCGTTGTCAAATCGCTGTGGTATAAGTGGAATAACACACTCCAGACCAAACGTTTAATTTATTACTGAGCGCCGGTCTGGAGTGTGTTACTCCTCACGTAAACACTGCGTAAGAAACACACGTCAGACGGTGACGTTCAGGGTGACAGCGTGTGATTTGGGACGCAGCCTAGTGAGCCAGAACAAAAGTTTTCACCCTCCACTGTTTCAGAAAGGAAAAAGGAGGATTGTTTCTCTATCAGACAAAATAATTATAAACGTTAAAAATGGTCCCTCAGCAAGACGATGAACATGCGGTGAACTGAACGGGAAGTGAAAAGTGTAACAGAACGTAAGAGGTGTTATGGTGTATATTTACACACTTCCCTCACTCTCTCTCTTCATCATGTTTTTTCAGAATCTTTGCTGTCATTGCGCAACATTTTCCCACGATTCCCCGCTCACATACCTGCAGCAGCGAGTGATGTAGCGTGATCTCGAGCTCGGCCAATCGGTGCGCCGGATCCTCACACTCGTCCTGGATCTCCAGGTCCTGCAGGGGGACGGTGTCCCAGCGGCTGCAGTTAGCCGCTAACTGGTGCACGAGCTCGTACTGCCCCGGGAGAGCCAGGCTGAGTCGCGTCTGACGCCCGTGAGTGAAACACAACTTCCTCCTTTTACAGGCCCCGCCCCCCGGCCCACAGGTCCTGCCCAGTTCTGAGCCGAGGGGGAGGAGCTTCTCTCCCAGGAGGCAGTTGAGGAGCTGGTAGCGGGCGGGGCAGTCTTGTCCGAGGACCAGGATGTAGGGGGCGCTACTCACGACACCGTGAAGGAACTCCTCGTCGGGACGCGGGATGGAGACGCAGCCGAGCTGACCTGAGGGGCGGAGCAGATATTTATTACATCACAGATCATGATTTAAATACTCCACACCCTGTCTGCACTGTTCCTGACTGGGATTAAAAAAACGTCCAGCAGTTGGTCCTTTTAGCTGCGTGTTTAATCGTGATAAATAATCCTCTGTGAGAGAGTGTGTGTGTGTGTGTGTGTGTGTGAGATCAAAAGACAGACAAGAAATCGGGACATATATTAAACACTTCAAAGCCCTGTGACAGACAGAACCTGTAGTGTGTACCGATGTTTTCAGTAATAAAGTACACCGATACTGAACCTAGTCAAAGAGTTGATTATTTTCCTCTTGCTGCACCACACACACATCACTCAGAGCCACGAGAGACAACAGAGTGGACAAACAGATCATCACATCTGTCCCAGTACATCCTGCTCTGTGTGTGTGTGTGTGTGTGTGTGTGTGTGTGTCCTCAGGCCCTCATCTTATGATCCAAACACACACACACACACACACAGTTTTCATGGTGGTTATTAGCATGGTAATCTCTGCTGAGTCACTGTGAGGTTATATAACAATTCAGCACTGAGCTGCTTTACCTACACACACACACACACACACACACACACACACACAGTCTGACCACCCACTGAAAGCTGTGTGTGTGTGTGTGTGTGTATGTGTGTGCGTGTGTGTGTTAAACCTGCTCTACTGCAACCTGAGTGAAGGTGAAAAGCTGAATTGTAAGGCATTATAAACACACACACACACACACACACACACACACACAAAGGAGCACATTAGCATGCGGTTTGAGATGTGTGCCAGAACAGAAGAAAGAACATCGTGACTTTACTGTGGCCTAATAACATTCCATCTAATTAAATACTTTAACATCATGAACATTATAACTTTTAAGCATTCTGTACAGGAGCGCAAACACTTTAATCATCAAATAAAAGTTCCTGAGAACTCAAACACACGCCTCCGCCCTCGTACACACACGCCTCCGCCCTCGTACACACACGCCTCCGCCCTCGTACACACACGCCTCCGCCCTCGTACACACACGCCTCCGCCCTCGTACGCACCTCTACACTCAAACACACGCCTCCGCCCTCGTACACACCTCTACACTCAAACACACGCCTCTACACTCAAACACACGCCTCTACACTCAAACACACGCCTCCGCCCTCGTACGCACCTCTACACTCAAACACACGCCTC
>CM040473.1:317871-347808 GCA_022758105.1 Pangasianodon gigas | reverse complement strand
CTGACTTCATTCAACACCAAACAAGCACTAAACACCCCTGACTTCATTCAACACCAGAACATTCAACACTACACCATACCAAATGACACCCAGCCCATAGCTGCAGTCAGTTTTAATTTTGGAAACAAACTGTTTGAATACACACACACACACACACACACACAGAGTTTAAAGAGGTTTTGTGATTATTCAAGTGTAACACATCAGTACTGGATATGAGCTGGTACTCAGAAGTAGAAGAATGTGATTAGTGTATCCCTGAAGAGGGTCAACTGGATGTTCCTGGTCCTACGTTCTCATCGTGAAACGTGTCTGTGTCCGTCTGTGTCTGTGTGTCCGTCTGTGTCTGTGTCTGTCTGTGTCTGTGTCTGTGTGTCCGTCTGTGTGTCCGTCTGTGTGTCCGTCTGTGTGGCCTCTGACATCTGTTGCTCGCCCTCTGTCTCTCCTGCCCTGGAGGTCCCTGATGACGCACACAGGCTCATGGAATCTCAAGCATTTGCTCACACAACACACACACACACACCAGTCTAATCTGCAAGTGAAGAATAGCATGTTAGAGGTAAAAAAGTGTGGAAAGGAGAAACGGGAGAAATTATTAAGTGTGGAGCTGTTATTAGTTTCAAATAAAAAACTTGTTTGCGCTGCAGGTGTAACGTACAATGCGGTGTGTGTTGTGTTTGCGCTGCAGGTGTAACGTACAATGCGGTGTGTGTTGTGTTTGCGCTGCAGGTGTAACGTACAATGCGGTGTGTGTTGTGTTTGCGCTGCAGGTGTAACGTACAATGCGGTGTGTGTTGTGTTTGCGCTGCAGGTGGCCATCAAGTCCATCAGGAAAGAAAATATTAAAGATGAACAGGACCTGACGCACATCAGGAGAGAGATCGAGATCATGTCGTCCCTCAATCACCCCTACATCATCACCATATACGAGGGTAGGTCTGAAGTCTAATCACACGTCTAATAAACACCACGGGGCAGTTCTCCTGGGGGTAGGGGGTGTTGAAGTGAGACGTTAAATGGTGCTGAATCGTACAGAGACTATAATGAAAGCTGATTAGTTTATGATGTGGTGAAACCGCATCATTACTGTCACGCAGTCTTTTGTTCAGTAACGACCCAATTACACTAAACGAGCACGTCCTTCGTCTTTACATAAGTCACCTGCTGTGTACATATCTGTATAATATAAATATTTCTTTATAAGTACAGATATTAACGTGTGTGTGTGTGTGTGTGTGTGTGTGTGTGTGTGTAGTGTTTGAGAATAAGGATAAGATCGTGATTGTGATGGAGTACGCCAGTAAAGGAGATTTGTTCGACTACATCAGTGAGAGGCAGATCTCTGAGCGAGAGGCGCGACACATCTTCAGGCAGATCGTCTCAGCGGTGCACTACTGCCATCGGGTAAACCTCCTGCACGCCACGTCAGCCTCATTCCCACACCATACACAACTTATACACACAACCTTTCCCTCAAGAATATATTTTACATGCTAATCAAAATGTCTGACTTATAATAGTTTTTGTGGCTTTACCACTGAAACCATGGCAACCAACAGCAAATTTAAAAAATCGCTGCTGATTATATAGATTAAACACACACACAAACAACTGAGTATTGTAGGATCTTATAAAGCATTCAGCCCACACCCATACTGGATTGTCTGACTGTTGACCAACACACACACACACACACACACACACACACACAATCTCTGCCTTATATAACCACACAGACACTAAATAGGAGCAATGAAGCAACAGAAATTAGACAGATACAAATGCCAGGAACATTTTGTCTGTGTGTGTGTGTGTGTGTGTGTGTGTGTGTGTGTGTGTGTGTGTGTGTGTTACATAACAGCACGCGATGTGAAGCTCCACACTGTAACAACACTGAAACCTCAACATGTGATTAAATTAAAATCAAATTGTGAAACTGCAGACCATCTTAAGATTTAATTATTTTAATAAATATGAAGATATTTAGATTTTTTTCCTATAAATGTAATGTTTAATACCTACATCACGTGACATTAACTTAATGATATCAGAAAAACATAATCAGTTAATAAAGTGATTCTGGTTGTTTTATAAAATATTTGTAAATTGAATAAATGGGACAGGATGTAATCAGGAGGAATGTGAGCAATTACGCATCTAAAAAAGGAAATATTTGTGTCTTATCCCAAACAGAAGCAATCTGTGGAACTGGAAATTGCTCTTCTGCATTTTTCTTCCTTTTTTACTATTTTTTTTCTCTTTTCCTGATGTGCATATTTGCTCCAGTCTTTTTGGTTTTTTGTTTTTCCTTTTTTTCGGTCTGCATTTTCATCCGATCTCTTCTTCCCCCCTGTAATGATCTCTGGTTTCTGGGAATCCGTGAGTCGAAGGTATTCCCTCCTGCCGAGAAACACAACAGGGCGGCATAGCTCACATTCCACACGCTCTGGTTTTTTTTATGACCTTATTTAGAGATTGGTAAAACAAGATAAGCAGACTGAACCGGTCAGTGTTCTGCTGAGCAGACAGCAAATCTGCACCGACACAAATAAATACGTACGTATATACATTAATAACAGTCGGGTTTAGTTATAGAGCAGGTAGAAGAAAACATACAGAAACCAAACACCTCAGATGGATTTAAACAGATAAAAAATAAGACATTAACTGCAAGTACATCAAAAGCACAATATACGATCAGTATTATTATTATTATTATTATTATTATTATTATTAAATCTCTTACCATGATTATGCATCATGTAAAAAGCTCATGGTATAATTAAAGAAGGACACAGAAATGACTAAAACTACATAAAACGGAACAAAAACGTAAAAAAGAGCCTAACAGGATAAGAGACAGGACGCAACAGAGAAGACAAAAAAAACAAATTGGTAAAAAGCACAATGTACAGTAAAAGACCTGACACGTGCACTACACTAAATATTTATACACTACAGCCCAGAAATACTTTATTTTATTTCTACAGAACATTTCTCACACTAAACGTCTTAAAGCACATAATCAAAAATTTAAAGGAGGCTTTTTATTCAGCTTCAAGGTTTTCTCTTCAAGGGTTTTGAGTTTTGTTTTGTTTTTTGTTTTTGTAGCTGTAGTCATTTTGTTTTATTAGAAGTTTGATTTAACACTACATTTTTTTGCGCTCCTCTCTTACAGAACGGCATCGTGCACCGCGACCTGAAACTGGAAAACATTCTGCTGGACGCAAACGGAGACGTGAAGGTGAGACGCTCAACACCTGCTCTGTGTGTGTGTGTGTGTGTGTGTGTGTGTGTGAGAGAGAGAGCGTGTGAATAAACACATACCAATAAAGCTCACACCCTTTGTGTGTATATGCAGTGAGATGTTCTGCATCTGTGAACACACACACCCTTCAGTACCACCTGCACTGTAGGTTTTGACATTTATCACACCTGTGTTGGAAAATCACTGTTTACCTGTAGTCTGTTTTCACTGGTCAGCATTTTGGCTGTGAATAAACGACGGCCACGTCTCGTTTAGGATTCGGTTTCATCAGACGTCAACACTTTATTTAGTGCGCATTGCACGTGATGTTTATGTTCACCAGCCTCTCGGCTTCGATCCAAACACACCATGGCTTTGTGCTCTTATGCAGGAAAGTGGCATCAAGTTAGAGAGTTCCATACGCTTCCCGTCAGTTACCATGGGAACGACAAAACACAATCACAACTCTGACTGAAGTAATTGTGAAATGACGTAAGAAAGTGTCATTAATGACGCGGCTGTATTTTCAGATTGCTGATTTCGGTCTGTCGAATCTGTACCGGAGAGACGAGTACCTGCAGACGTACTGCGGCAGCCCGCTGTACGCCTCTCCTGAGATCGTTAACGGCCGGCCGTATAAAGGGCCAGAGGTGGACAGCTGGTCTCTGGGCGTCCTCCTGTACGCGCTGGTGCACGAAGCCATGCCGTTCGACGGCCACGACTACAGGACGCTGGTGCGACAAATCAGCACCGGAGACTACCGCAAACCCACCAAGCCATCAGGTACATCAGTCACTTATTCTCTTTCGGTTCCTTTAACCAGGGCGTCCATATTGGACAAACAACTGTCAGATAAGGAAAAGGAAGCACACATTACATAGAAAGTTATTTACTCATAGTGTATCTTCCTTCAACAAATCAGTGGAATGGGAAAGCCACCGTTTAGGATTTGTACAAATACTGAAGCAAAATCCAGTAAAACATCAAAAAGCCAAAAGCCAAATTGGACACAACGGAGACTGTCAAACACGACTGTCCTTGTGTTTAAAGAGCTGTCCTTTATGCCATATTAGCTTTATAATATATTACTGTAACATAATATAGTATTATCAGTGTATTATAGTGAATACAGTATTATTAGTATATTATATAATAATATAGTATTAGTATGTGTGAGTACAATATTAATGTAATGCTGCTCTGATATAATACTACAAAATTTGTGTTGTAAATTATTTGGTATGATTTAAATAGCTTTGGTAAAGAATTTACACCGAGTCTCCTCCCCCTCCATACAGATGCATGTGGTTTGATCCGCTGGATGCTGATGGTAAACCCTGATCGCAGGGCGACTCTGGAGGAAATTGCAGGCCACTGGTGGCTTAATTGGGGCTACCAGCAGCCTCTTCTGGCTGAGAACGAGACAACAGGAACAACAACAACAACAACTACAACTTCCACGTCGTCACAAACGAGCAACTCGACCAGAATCACTGATTGGCTTCGAAGAACCTCTCGACCTTTTCTGCACAGCGGCTCGAAAATGCGCTGCCTTCTACGTCCAGGAGGGGGAGTCACCGGAGACGCGCCCATCGCTCGTCAGCGCTCGATTCGCAGGTCACGCAAAGAAAACAACGTTTCTCAGAGCATGCAAGAGAACACTGCGCCCAGGCCGTTTAAAGGCATCCTGAAAAAACGTGGCAGTTTGAAGCAGAAGCCGTGTGGTGAACCACAGGTTCCGCCTTTGGAGGAAAAAACGACCAATGCAATAGTGGCGCCACCTGTAGCCCAGCCTCCGCCTCCTCCTCCCCCAGCTCCACCCCCTCGCAAAGGAATCCTGAAGAAGCCAGCAGAGAGGGAGAGGGAATCGGGTTATTACTCCTCATCCACTGAAAGCAGTGATTCCACCCAAACACCACAACCTGAGCTATGCACTACGATGCCACCGCGACGTAAAGGGATCCTTAAACGTAACGGAAAATTTTCCTCCGGTGTTTTGCAAGAATTCGGGGAGTTCGGCTCGCTGGACCAGCTAGCAGCATCCCTGCCACCAGGGGGCGTCAGATCTCGTCCCAGCATGGCCATCAGCGAGGACAGCATCCTTTCATCAGAATCCTTTGATCGGTTAGACCTGCCTGATCGCCGTGAACCTGCAATGAAGATGGATCGTCCAGCAGGGGGTGGCACTATGCGTGGCAGCGTTTCGGCTGACAATCTCCTGGACCTGAAGGAAAGCAGGCAGGAATTATGGGATACAGACAAGGTGGGAGAAAGCACGTTCTCCATCACGGACCGTGAAAACGTGACCGAGGTCTACAAGTCTGCCTGTAATGGCAGCTGAAACTCTTGATACAAACGCGAAACTCATTCAAACCCGACAAGTCCGCTTCAGGACGTGTTCCGATTCTTCATGGAAAGGAATCGTTCTGGAGACAGCAGTCCTGACACAGGGAAGGACGACTAGCCAGAGCTAGCTGAGGTTCCACATTCAGACTCTAGGGGGCACGTTCTCCATCACAGACTGAAAACGTGACCCCAGTGTACAAGATGGCCTTTAACGGTGGCGGACCTAGAGCTATCTGAAACTAGACATTAAACTTATTTAAGACATGGCTGTCAGATCAGCGCAAGTCCGTTACAGTTTTGCTTGAGACGTACAAAGGACATTTGTAAACGGAGCCAAAATCTAGGTAGGAAAGGGAAATAGCATTTGTCAGTAGAGAAAAGCAAAATGTGCCAAGCAGCTCTTCTTAGAGAGGTGATTCTCCTTTTAAAAAGCATTTCTTAAATACATTTTTGACTTGATGAGACTGCAGTCTCTCTATATGTCAAACTGGGACTTTGTTTTGTGAGACTTGAGCTTGAAAATTAACCAAAAGAACCAAAGACACTGAAAGTACATTTTGAAAGTTTAAAAAAAAAAAACATTTAAGAGGTAATAATCCGACTACAGAGATGAGGACCAGAAGAAATCTAAAGGAAACCTTCTGGTTTATCATCTGCAAGCTCAAAAGTCTGCAGCTCAGAGTCCATTAGTGATAAGACGTTTTTTTTTTTTATTTAAAAAAATACAACAAAGTTTGTTAGCCTTGTGCAATGATTAACCTTTAAGACAGACGGTTATCAGTCTCACTTTCGGCTGAAACACCAGAGCAGACACGGTTATTTATTGCTTTATGAATTTACTCTTGTGATAAGGATTAATAGATGTAAACTGACTGTGAGAAGTTTGTAAAACCAGTTCTGTAAGTGGTACTCGCTCATCGAGGCCTCTATATGAAAACACTGTTGTCTTTTTTTTTTTTTTTTTTTTGTGAAAAATCTGCTTTTGTAAAACCAACAATTTGAGATCAAGAAGAAATTAAGGCAGGTGTGCACTTTGTTGCTTCTGTCCAACTTCTGCCATCTGACGTAGAAACTTTAAATATTTCTTGAAATTTACTTTAATTTTTTTTATAGTAATTTTATTTCCATGGCAATTCAGAATGCAATAGTGGTCTTGTGTTCATACTGTTTCTGTCATTTCATGTGAAAAACTGCAGTAAGAATGTTATAATGCAACACTGCTTGTCTGAAACTGGAAAATGGCCAAGATGGCACAAATGCAATGTGTATTTTTGACGCTTATTCTGTACATGCGTTAAACAAACCTGTAACATCGTAGGGTCAGCCTTAAACTGTGTTTGCCAAAGGCCCTGACCTTTTGTAGCGTCTGCGCTGAAACCGATACTGGATCAGTGAGTCAATAAAAACTCACAAACACAACTCAAGTATTTCATTTTCATCTTTCCATTTCATATCTAAGACACTGGTTTTATGATTAGATTTATGGTTCGAATTATAAAGTCTGATTACTGAATGTTCTTGAGAAGGCAAAGATCAAATCCATAATTATGTCTACATCAGAAGCTGTTTCAGATGATGATCTACTCACCTCTGTGCACCAATAATCAGTGATATAATACACTGAGATATTCACTCACCTGAGGGCCACTGGAGATTCTGTTCTAATTCTGTTCATTCTTATTTTGAACAAATTAAATGATTTATAATCGCACTATCGGGTGTCACCCAGATGAGTCTGGTTCCTCTCAAGGTTTCTTCCTCATATCGTCTCGGGGAGTTTCTCCTCACCACCGTCACCTCTGGCTTCCTCATTAGGGATAAATTCATACATTTACGACTTATACCCTGAATTTATGTATTTCTGTAAAGCTGCTTTGTGACAATGACAAAACAAATGACATTGTTAAAAGCAAAATAAAATTGATTTAAATTGAATAATATCTTACACTGTTATGCTGATGTAATACATGGCTTTGAGGAAAGAGAGCGATGAAATCACTTTCGTCATGTGAAGTTAAACAAAACAATAATACGAATCCATCACAAAAAATGTGTGTAAACAAAGGTGTATTATTTAAGCAGTAATAATTTCTAAAACTTCGTTTCACTCTCACAGTGACATTCTGAAAGCAGCGTTAGTCCAGCGTGCAAAGGTCAAAGAGGAAAGTCAAACATTGTGCAGAAACATACAGAATGTGAAGGAAATGAGCCACGCTTGCAGATTAACACACAGACAACAAACACTAACATTTTAAACAAACACACACACGTTACACAGTATACAGAGGTGCAGTTTAGTGAACTAAAAGCTTTATGAACTTTCAAACTGAAAAGCAGCTTAGCAGTTTAGTTAATTGTGCTACAGCGTGATAATTTATTTTGAGAAGGAAAACGATAGACAGAGAAAATAATAATCAGATAATTTAGTGGAAGTGCAGCTTACATGTGAAATTCCAAATGACTAAAGTCCTAATTAATGTTTGAATATTAAAGTGTATTTCAATCCTAAATTATGCATCTTAGATTCAGTTTGTAGTATCATATAATTAAAAATTCATTCAACATTTACTACAATTTAAAAAATAAGCTAAATTAATAATTTTAGTATTTTAACTTAATTGAAAATATGAACAGGTAACAAACAAAAGCTACAGTTTAGTCAACAGGATTAATTTAACAGGTGTGCCTACTGATCTTTTCAATTCAGACATACTGATGGTGAATTAAAATAGTAATTCTAATGAGCGCGAGCTAACGAGACGTCTGGGGTGATTCTGTAAAGCTCAGAGGTGACAGTTTGACTTCCTGGATCTTAACAGGTGTGTTGCTGACCTCATGAACAGGTGAACCAGACCTGCACAGGGGTGTGTTTGGGGGCAGAGTGAGCTTCAGAGTCTCCTCCAAGGCGGCGTAACAGTTACAGAGAGACACCTGAGAGGAACAGGTAGAAAAAAATTCATATGGGAATTGTCTGGAATGGGAACTTGGACTAATATATGACACTGGGGGTGTAAATATGAGTAAAAAAAAAAAAAAGTCATAATGTCTGATTGTGAAGTTTGCCACCCGGTGATGGTGTGAAATGACCCCTAAAGCGACCTGCACCTATCAGACATCACAACGCTCCTTTACTGATATTTACAGTCGTTTCTATAGCAACCGCGACAACACTGCTCTTCCCCTGTTGATTAGGCAGCATGTCCGTGTTGACAGACGGCTATCTCGGGCCACTCCACCCACTGTGTTTGCATATTGTGTGGGAAAACAGACCAGAGCGCAATTCAAACACAGGACATGAGAAGATGTGAAACAGGTCAGGATCGGACTCCTTATTATCCACATCGCGTCGCGTGTTAATAAAACATACGCACTCTTTTGAGTCTCCGTTAAATAAATACGTTAACGTATATTTTTATTAAAAAGCAGGTGGCAACACACTTCATTCACGTAAATTACAGTCTCACCAGGTCACTGTCTAAGACGTTAGCCATGAGCTGCAGGAGTGTGTCGCAGGACAGCGCGCCGTCCAGCAGATTCAGACGCTGAATTGCAGCAGCCGCACAGCTACAGGCGATAACCGAGGGCCGATACGTTGAAAATGTAAACTCTGCAACACACACACACACACACACACACAGAGAGAACTGTACGTTTACTGCTGTAATAGTGTGTAAAACAGCAGCAGACACACAGCTAAAGGTGATAATGTAAAGAAGATACACACACAAGCTCTGTGTGTACGATTCACACAGCGGTTGGTACTACTCATCCCGAGGTGACCGAAGCTGCCACTGCTGGGCCCTTGAGCAAGGCCCTTAACCCTCAACTGCTCAGCTGTATAAATGAGATAATTGTAAGTCGCTCTGGATAAGGGCATCTGCCAAATGCCATAAATGTAAATGTCAGGGTTACCTCAAGGACCCTGGAACTGTGATTCAGATAACATGTCACACTTTTAGTAGATTTTTGCTATTCTATTCTAAAATGGACGTTACAAGCTTCCATTCCATTTTTATCTGCATTAGTTTTTTTAGCGTCAGTGCAAAATTAAACTTATCTTAGTATCAGCCTGTGCATGCAAACATGCTCTAATCATCTTCTGTAGACTGTTTCCTATGTTTTTATTTTTGTTCTGAAAATACAGTACATACTGTACAAAACCTCCAATAAAAAGCAGGAAAACAGAGCACATTTTGTATACTAAACATGTCTTGGTTTGATTGATTATATTTGGGGCAAAGGGAGATTGTGTTCACTTCATGTCTGACCAACGTGTTCCTTTAACCCTGTCATCGATTACATCACGTCAGAGGATGCAGCTGTTACACAACCTCACTAACAGATTGTTGTTTTTTAATTCAAGCTGCTCTGATCAGGATCTACTGCTAAATAAGCCACAGTAGAATTCAGTAGTGACGTATAGAACTGGTAAGTCTATTTATATGTGTGTGGAAATATAATCTCTGCTGAAAAAGAACACAATGGACACACACACACACACACACACACACACCCTTCCACTGTGACCCCACTGACCCTCTGTCTATGCCGCAGGCCTGGGAGGAATACACACACAGGTGTCTCTCAGACAGGTGTGTCCCCGTCCATTCATACACTATCACTGCCGGGAAGTGGTGAGCCCAGAAGAATGGCTTGCAATATCCCATAATATGTCCGTGGTTGCCTTGGGCTACCTGAGTAACCGGATGAGGAAGGGCAGGTGGGGGAGAGGGGTTTCACATCACACCTAGCTCAGGCTATCTCACACACACTCCAGACTGATACACACACAATATTCTGGCTCCTGCACCACAAGATCCACCAAACCCAGGTGTGTGTGTGTGTGTGTGTGGAACCCTCACCATGTACCAACACAGTACCTGTAAGAAAATAAGTGGCTATGTGAACCTACACCTGTGTGTGTGTGTGTGTTTACCTGTAGCAGCTAAAGCGATGTATGAGTGTGTGTGTCTACGCAGGGCTGAGAGATCGTGAGGAATTATGGGAAGGCCCTGCAGTAGCGGCTCCAGGAAGTCGGAGGGCAGCACTGAGGCCAAATCCCAGTCCAGCCTCGACACAACCACTATCTCCCACTGCTACACACACACACACGCACACACACACACGGGTTATTCAAACGCACATTTAAGTGTACTATACAGAATTCTGTAGCTCTGAGTGACATAAAACAAAATTATTGTGAAAATTAATAAATTTAATAACGGCTACGTCACTGTGATAGTTGTGGATAAAAAAGGCCAATCAGCAAAGACATGTTAAAATGTCCACTTTTCATAAACGGATCAAACTGTGATGGTGTGATGATAATCAGCTGTTTGTTAAAGCTACCAGTAGCTGTGTAACGGAGACGGCGTTGTCGGTGTAGACGCAGAGCTTTCCGGCGCTCAGAGGAACCGTCTCTCTGAGTTTGGAGGCTAGGAACATGCAGACGGTGCCGAGCAGCTGCAGACTGGATGTGTCCACGAGATAGTGAGCCATGTACCTGTCCAGGTACTGAACTGCCAGCGGAAACACCTCCTCCTCGCACCTCTGCTCCTCACACACCTGGAGAACCCAAAACAGGAAGTCTGGTATCAGTGAGTCAGAGATGTAATCGTGAGCAATTGTTGTTTTTTTTTTTCTTCCCCACCCATCAGAGGAACTCCAACGCCTGTCGTATGACCTTTGCATGACATCATGGCACGCTCAGTCACTTTGAAAAACATCCATGTGCCGGATGAATAAACACACTTACAGACACAAAAGAGGATGACAAACAATCGATTCAATATGAATGCTAGCCTTTGTCACCGTGGAGCAGAAATGTCAGCAGCAGTGATGGGAATTCTGACTCTTTTTTAGTGAATCAAGTCACTTGGCTTAGCTCAGGAATAAGAGTCGACTCCCATTTCGGTTCCCTTTTTTTTTTTTTTTTTTGACTCCTTACTGATCTACTTTTTAATAAACAAATTACTATTGTTTTGCGTTGGATTTTTATAAACTATGCAAATGAATCCTCGCTGTCATGCTGAGAATCAAACACCCTTTACAGACAGCTCAGATACTGAAAATAAATTAACATGGAGAATTCTGATTAACCTAAAATGCAAGACTTATGGCACGCACAAAAAAAAAAAGTGGGAAAAGAAGGAAAAAACACCGCTATCCGGGTCGGTTCACCTGAAAGAGCCGACTCAAAGAATCGAATCCTTCATCTCTAGTCATCAGTGTCACGTGTCTAACAGATTCGCGAAGGATTCGATTCTTTGAGTCGGCTCTTTCAGGTGAACCGATCCGGATAGCAGGGTTTCTCTCCTTCTTTTCTCTCTTTTTCTGGCACACCAAGTTGGACTCATAGTCTTCTTAAGTTTTAAAATGACATTTTTTTTACTTATTATATTTAGTAATAATTAATCTTACCTGCAACATCCAAACAGTTAAAATTCTCCTCATGTACGGCTGCACATCCCTCTGTATGGTGCCGAAATAAGACTCTGAAATGGCGTGGTTTTTCTCTAAACTCGTCAGGTTTCTCCAAACCCGGTTATCTCCGATCAGAACCGGGTCACAGCCGGCGCGAACCGGCCTGCGCTCTGAGGACTCTTCAGTGGCCGACAAGAACTGCTCATTTTCACGACAAATCAACTCCATTCGACAAATACCTACAAATAACAATGACAAGTTTCAGGCTAAAGAAAAGTCGCTCCGATTCAATTCAGTTCTTTTTAAATGAGCCATACTGAATCAGTAGGCTAACTAGTTAGCAGCTGTGGGTTTTTTAAGCTAAATCTTAAGCTAATAATACTCAAAACAACTCTAACCGCTGACCGAACAACACCCAGCCAGCGCCGGCTAGTTTAACTGTCAACAAACACTTTTAAATGTATGATAAACATGTTAAATTAATCTGTATGTTTTTTACCGTCTTCTTCCAGGCGGAGGAATTTCAAAATGGCGCCCAGGCTTCCCGCGCGGAAACGCACGAGCGCGCGACTTGCTAGCGGTCTCGCGCCACAGAAAGATCTGTCACGTTCTACTCCTCACATAATCCAAACAAAATGGTGACCGGAAGTGGATTTTATACACAAATACGCATTAATGGACGTAAAGTGAATTAACCAGAATGTGTCAGGTTTATAACTAAGACAAAACCTTTGACCCTTCCTCAGAGGCGGCTCTGGATTATGGGCCCCAGGCTGAATAAAAGCACGGGGCCCTTCGGACAGAGTTCTGTTGTTATTATATGTTCATGTTACTCAGAGATAAAATTATACAATGTATGTTTAAAAGTAGTCAAAACACAGTTAACAGAACATAAAGTGTTTATTTTTTACAGCTTCCTGGTGTGTTTTACAAACAGGAGCTCAAACCTCAGTGAGGCATCTTGCCATTGTTAGTTAGTTAATGTTAACTAATATTAACTAATGTAAAGTACTGGTTCACAGGAGCAAGAGATACAGTACCGGTACTTGCCAAGCGGCACATCATTCCCGGTATTGCATTTCAGCCCACATTAAGAACTGCTAGCTCTACTTAAAACATGCTAACCCTAGCTAACTATTACCAGTAATTCATCTTGCAAATAATAATGTGAACTATGGACAACAAGATTGGGTTTGTTTGTCTTTCATCATCAATTGATCCATTCAGTCATGTCCGAGTCTCAGTGACTTTACAGACGAGTGTTCTCCATGCTATCCTGTCGAGCACTGCTTCTTTCAACTGCTTGATGTTCATACTGGTTTTCGCTTTGATGGTATCGAGCCAGCGTGTTCTTTGTCGAGCCTTTCTTCTGGTTCCGCTGACCATTCTCGACATTACTGACTTCTCTAGCGAGTTTGCACACATGACGTGGCCAACAGGGGCGGATTTAGTCATTTTGGGGCCCAAGGCAAACACAGACATGGGGCCCTCCACATCTCTTGTTCCACCCTTTTGTCACTCCTTGTTTATCTAAGACCTACTTGTAATTTCTTCTCAGCACTCCTCACACAGTGATGATGTCTGCTAGCACACGTAGTATCGCAAGAATTGACTTCGGCTTCTTTCTGCTCTTCAGCTTTTGCGGCGTCAGTACGCGTCACAAAAAAGCTTGTTACCTTTGGCAACTTTGCTATAATCCTCTTGCTTTCCTCCCGCTTCCTCCTTTTCTCAGCACCGCTTGGATAGTTTCACTTCATTTTCACAGAACTTCGCTCCATCTACTTTGAACACTCTGTGTGTCACTTCCGCAGCTGCGCAGTAATGTGAGATAATGGAATAGTCCAATGGAATAGGGGTGGACCCTCTTGTGCAACACTAAATATGAAGCATTCTGATGCCATTTTAGCGATAGAGTTTTAAAAATATATAATTTGCGTAAAGTAAAAAAAACCTTAACTGTAAGTTAATATGGTTTTTGGGGGCCCCTAGGTAGCTGGGGGCCCAAGGCAATTGCCGACCTTTGCCTAATGGTTAAGTCCGCCCCTAGTGGCCAAAGTAAGTCAGTCGTAGTCTAGATTTTAGCTTCTAGTGACGTCCCTGGTTTTATGCGATCCAGCGCTTCTGTTTGTTATCCTGGCTGTCCATGGTATTCGTAACAATTTCCACCAACACCACATTTCAAATGCATCGATTCTCCTTCTGTCGGCCTTTCTTAGCGTCCAGCTCTCGCACTGTTTGTCTTTAATTATCCTTAATTCATTCAGCATTATCTCCATCACTTACCGCTGTCCTGTTTCCTTGCATGACTCACGTGTGAAGGAGTGGCGCAGGAGCAAAAACGAGTCTTCAAACGAGACAGTGCCCCGTAAAGAGAGTTGCTGAGATGTTGCTGCGCGTTGTTTTAAGATGAAAATTTCTGATTATTTAAATGATCAGCCCTCGGGGGCCTCTCAGAATGCAGGGCCCCGGGCATTTCCTGCCAAAGCAGCAGATCTATTTCTTAATATTTTGAATGTTTTAAGTGACATTTTATCCATCACATTATGCAGAATACACTGATTATGCATATCACATATAAAAAAAAATAGACATCAGTTTTTATAGTCCATATTTATTACAAATTTGAGAGTCACAGATGAAGTGTATATTGTATATTATCTGGCCTCAGCTTGAACCTTCAAGGACACTTCTCAGTTTGACATAACTGTCCATGCAGGCCGTGTGTGTTTATTTTAGCGATTAGCCAGCAGCTTAATAAAAGCACTGCGACATTAACTGGTGGCCAAACACTTTTAGTGAAGGAAGTGTTTCCTTTACATTTGACTTGATGATAAAGATATTCCAGAAAACTGTTGAATTAAAGGTACACTAAGCAATGTTTCACCAGTGTGTGAAAAAAGGCACGCTTCTTTTTCTGTCCTGAATGTGACTTCTCATTTTCCATCACAGTCTTTAACCTTTCACTGACATTACACTGTAATAAATAGGTTTATTAATATGTTACCTGGCAGTAATGGGAATTTTTGCTTAGTGTACCTTTAAACTCTCCAGCAGGGTGAGAAGCTAATATTTATATAGTCCTAATCTGAGAGTCCTGTGTTTTTCAGTCCATTGTCATGGCAGGTGTTGCGTCCTCCTGGTCTCGTGCATCTGCGTTCTGAAGCTCGCGCCTGATTTCGGCTGATATCTGTGCATGCGTTTGGACCTTCAGCAGCTCCAGCAGCGCCCCCTTCTGCTCGGAGGCCAGGTCGGCCTTGTAGCGCTGCACCAGTGTGAGCAGACTCTGATGCCACAGCACAGGAAGAACGCGCTGCTCTGTCCGGAACGACAGGAAGTGAGCGACCAGCGCGTCCAGCACACGGAATGGCAGCGCGTACTTCTTATCCAGTAGCAGGCGAAGGAAGATGCTGTTTGCTCCGTTGTACTCCATTTCAGCCAGTTTCAGCATGGCGGCGCTGCAGAAAAACACAGAGACGCAATTAGATACTTGAAAATGTGATAATCAGGAATATGATATACTACAATATTCAGCCTGAACCACGTTATCGTTTCTCTCACTTCCCCTGTGTTCCACTCAGCACAGAAGATGACTAGGTAGGCAGCATTTAGGGCAATAAAGACAATGACCTACTTCCAAGGGTCCCTACTTTGGACAAGTTTTAAAGAGTGTTTCCTCGGTTCGGCTCATATAAGGCTGATGTTTCAGTCTTAAAACGGCAAGATAAGAGTAAACAAATGTCACGTGCACAACGTGCTAGAAATCTTAAAAGCCAAAGTCATTTAAACCTAAGATGCTGACTAATGTGAACAAACAAATATGTAGTAATGCTTCAAATACTATAATAATAATTATAATAATAATAATAATAATAGTGTGATAACATTGTAAACCCAGATAAGAGATGAGGATGTAATCATATGACTGAGCTGTGGGTTATTTTACAGATTTTAGCAGCCGGGACACGCACATTCAGCACGGCCTAAATTACATTTGCCCTTTACCTACTTACTTTTAAATTAATTTGATTTGTTTATTCAAGTCTACAGCTTTAAAACTTGCAGAAGATCAAATAATATTTCAAGAAAATATTGTTTGAAATGAAAAGAAAAAAGAAATAAACATCTGAGTTTCTGTCTGCTCGCAGCCTAGCAGCTGAGACTTACAGATTGAGAGAGAGAGAGAGAGTGTGTGTGAGTGTGTGTGTGAGTGTGAGTGTGTGGGTGAGTGTGAGTGTGAGTGTGTGGGTGTTACCTGGAGTGCAGTACGGGGATAGAGCACTTGGTGAGGATGCTGCCGATGATGATGGCCTCCCTCAGAGTGCAGGTTCCCGACTCACACAGCGGGATCAGGATTCCTGCAGGAGGGAAATTCATCACTCGTTAATTACTGCTGATTAGTTCGTTAACACCGTTAGATCAGGTGTTCATTCCTCTCCTGGAGGACCACAGGTCACTTTTTCAAGCTCAAAGTCACCTGATTCCACTCAGCAGTTTATTATCAGGTTTAGTTTGAAATATCATCAGGCTGCGCCGGACTCCTGACCTCTGCGGGTGAAACTGATGAGCCGTGTGTTAGAGACTGAAACCGCGTTGTCATGTTACAAAACCTCTTTTCCCCTTTCTGTCTCTTCACCAATCGTCAACAGTACGGATTGAATAACAACACTGCCCCCTAATGCTCTAATACATTTATGCAACTTGTGGTACACGATATGGAAGACAATAAAGACACAAAACTGATAAGTCTTTATAGAGTATTGTACTATTAAGAGATAATAAAAAGGATATTAATAAGACATTAATAATAATACAATTATACAACATACAGATAGAAACATGGAATAAATTAAACCCGTTGAAATTCTGAATGTTTTGCTGTAATCTCACTGTGCTTATCTACACTTATGTTTGAAAGATTACTCACCACTGTAATATTTAAAGATAAGGTTTAAACTCTTATTTTCAGCACACTGTTATATTTTTGTATTGGTGCTAATTCAGTGCTCGTGTCCTGCACAGCGTTCGATCCTGTTCTTCAAGAAAAAGGAGAGAGAACTTGAGCTGGAACATTTCCCTGTGACTGAAACCAGAACCCGGGTTTAACCCAAACCCACACTGATCTTTAAACCAGAACTCGGGTTTAACCCAAACCCACACTGACCTTTAAACCAGAACTCGGGTTTAACCCAAACCCACACTGACCTTTAAACCAGAACTCGGGTTTAACCCAAACCCACACTGACCTTTAAACCAGGCCCTGGGTTTAACCCAAACCCACACTGACCTTTAAACCAGAACTCGGGTTTAACCCAAACCCACACTGACCTTTAAACCAGAACTCGGGTTTAACCCAAACCCACACTGACCTTTAAACCAGAACCCGGGTTTAACCCAAACCCACACTGACCTTTAAACCAGAACTCGGGTTTAACCCAAACCCACACTGACCTTTAAACCAGGCCCCGGGTTTAACCCAAACCCACACTGACCTTTAAACCAGGCCCCGGGTTTAACCCAAACCCACACTGACCTTTAAACCAGGCCCCGGGTTTAAACAGAGCTTTCTTCAGAGCGCTGTACAGGTGGAAGTTCAGCCTCTTGTACTCGGCGATGTCATCTCTGATCCGCGGCAGCAGTACGAGGTTATAGAAGCGCTGAGCCATTCGCTCCTTCAGGTTTGACGCAAAAATTCTGCATACACGTGTTCAGATGTAATTAATAAATAAATAAAGCAGTAGTACTCATAGACGCTTCGTGTGTGTGTGTGTGCGAGTGTGTGTCGCACCGTGTGGCCTGGTACATCGCCGCTGCGCTCCACGTCTCGGGCTCGGTGAGGTAGAGGACCTGCTCCCAGTTGGACAGTGCCGGGATGATCTTAAACGCTTTGGGCAGTTTCCCACTGCGGTACTTACACAGAACCTGAGGAAGAACCGCACGGTCAGCACAGAACGCCGTGATTACACCACACTTCAGTAGAACGATTAATCCGTGAGAGTGACAGAGAAACAGACGCTGTACGACTGCAGCCAATCATGTGCTTTATCAGCAGCAATCAACTAATTTGCATAAAACCTGCATACATGCGTGAATGTCAGTCATGATGTCACTGCAATCATGGAGAATATCACTACAGCCGTTTATCCCATCTTTTCATTAAGTTCCTTTATAGAGGTGTGTGTCGACGTGGGCGTGGTCTCACCTTACTGACTCCTCTGTACACCTCTATAACGCGGGGGTCGAGCTGAGGCATGGGCCGCCCCGAAACCTCCGACATCACCGTGCCCACCTCCGTCTGCTTCTCTGTGATCTTCTCCATGATGATGTCAGCTAAAGTACGCCTGTCTCACACACACACACACACACACACACAGAAACAAAACAAAAACAGCTTATATTACTGTTAGTTTATGTTACTGAGCTGGTGCAGTAGTGGATGTGGATGTGGATATTTGTAGTTAGTTTCTGTCACAGATTCAATAAACAAATTCAGATTCCTCATCATCACCCACAGAACGGTCACGTCCATGCCTAAAGCCGCTTTACACCGCGTGATTTCAGCACTCTTTTTAAGATTATTACTCGTCACACTGTAGATCCCATAACAGACTGTGTTATAGCGTGTGATCTTCATGTCAGATTATATGATGAAGATCCTCTAGCAGTAGACCTGCGATTAAAGAGAATTACTACATCCTGCTTACGTCATCAATCATCCGGAAATCAGCTGGTGCAGAAAACGCGTTCGCATAAACACACACATTCTTCACACTGAGCTCGAGGTAATAAGGAGATGTTTTCTGTCTTTCTTTACATTTCTCCATCGCTGCTAACGTATTTATATCTCCAGGTGCAGTGGCACTAACCCGGCCTCCAGCGCGCACCACATTATCTGTTCTGAGAACGTCGATCTCACCTCAAAACCAGAGAACTCTGATACGATGTGTGAACATCTGTGAGAGCAGAACCAGGCTGAAAATCATCCAGCTTAGCTGAACATCTCCGCTTGTCTCTGTAATCCCCTGACCCGCACTCCTCAGAGCTGAGTGGTTACCTGACAGGTGGGTTCTTGTTCATGAACATCTGGATGGCCTTTTCATCCTCCGCATCGACCTCCACCTCTGTGCCACCTTCTACCTCCTCCGCTCCGAGCTCAGGCCATTCCTCATCTGACTCGGCATCCTTACTGCTCGGACCTGCTGAGGCATAAACACTCACTTTAAACTCAAACATCAGAAGATGATTTATTCAGCAGTGTATAAAAAGCTATAGTATTATAGCAGCTATAAACAGTCCATTTTATCCATTTAACGCTACATTTAATGATGTGGAACGTCCATGAGACGAGTTAGTTCCTGTTGTCGCTTACGTTATAGAACACTCGTTCCCTCACCAGCCTCTCTTTATTCCCTCTCTACAAGTTAATAAGACAAAAAATAATCGCAGCTTGTTACGCATGTTAGCGAGAAACCGCAAAGAAGCGTAAACTCCTCTGTCCTGAAGACGTCGGAAAACTTCAGGTTACAGCTTTACCTCTGACTGTTACAAAGCGCTGACACTGGAGACTCCTTCCATACATGTTACATAAACATTTCCCCTTTTAATCTGTTTGACATTAAACACATTGTGGTATCTCTTCTGACGGTTAGTGAGTGTGTGTTTAATCAACTCTTAGTGTGTGTGTGTGTGTGTGTGTGTGTGTGTGTGTGTGTGTGACTGACCCAGCAGTGCAGAAGGCTGGTTTTTCTTCTTCTTCATGTCCACATGGGGACTCTGTAGGCCGTACTCCCCCTGCAGCTCCTCCTGCTGAATGCGGGCCTGCTGCAGGATTTTGCGGGACAGTTTCTCATCCACATACTCGTCCTCCTCCTGAGCTTCATCTCTGCGCTTCTTCTCTCTGTGTGTGGAGCGGAGAGCTGTGTCTCCCTGCAGGATCTGATCCGCCAGAGGGACAGAGACAGGGACAGGGCCTGGGCCCCGGGCCCGCTCCGCTTTACCCCGCTTCACCTTCGGCATCACCGCTAAACCTCACCGTCCACAGCTTCAGCTTCAGCTTCCTAATGCTCCCCAAACACACACAGCACACAACACACACACTGTCTGAACACAAACACGTGGGTTTCCACTTCAGAGCAAATGGCGCAGGCGCATGCGCAGATCGCCTCTCACGCTCTCTCTCTCTCTCTCTCTCTCACACACACACACACACACACCTCTGGGTCAAAATTTCTTACATCTTTAGACATCAAACTCAAAAACTGAACTGGATTATTATCGCAGAGATATTCATAAGACCGTTTCATTTTATTTACCTTTAGCGTAAACCGGAAGTAGTTGTACAACCCCGGAAGTGAATGTATGTAGCCGTGTTTTTTTATTTTTTTTTGCGCCGGATAAAAATATTCAGAAACCCTTTTCAGAGGAGTTTTAAGCAATGGGCGTCACGTGGTAAGCATCATGTTTTTGTATTTGCATTAAAGATTTGCGGTTATATTAACAGTTTATATGATAATGATGCTTCTGGGTGTGAACATGATGAAGCTGTTCATTTAGAAATCAGCTGCTCATGTATAAACACTTATAGTATAGTACAGTATTAGATTATACATTTTAAATTTTCGATTTTACTGAGAGGTATTGTAAAGAAATGTGTGATTAAAGATCACCACTAACAACAACAACAACAATAATAATAATAATAATAATAATAATAATAATAACTTGCACTGATTAGCAAGGAAGATTAAAGATTTAAGCAAAGGACAAAGTCTCAGAGATTAAAACATTCACATTTCCATCCCTGTCCTCCTCAGGCAGGAGTATAGAGTAATACTGTGTGTGTGTGTGTGTGTGTGTGTGTGTGTGTGTCAGTGTGTGTCAGGTGCCAGTGGTGGAGGGGAAAAGCGTCCAGCAGACGGTGGAGCAGCTGCATAAGAGACTGGAGCAGCTCGGGGCAGTGAAACAGGGCAGCTTCTTCGTGGACTGTGAGACATATCATGCTACAGCAAACACTGGAGGTAAAGTATCTTACTCACTCACACACACACACACACACACACACACACTCTAACTGCACTACACACAGTGCAAAATCACCTGGTAAAACATCACATCAGTGCTGTGATTGGTGGAGGTGGGACTAATGCAAGAGTGACAGCAGGTTAGCCCCACCCACTTTCCACAGGACGAGGGTAAAGCCGTTTGATTCTTCGAGTCACAGTGGCTGTGTTTACACTCACATCGAATTCCATTTAAGGTCTAGATTCGGGCTGCGAATGTTCATATTCCGATATAATACGATGTTTATATGCGTACAGGCATCGGAATATTCCTGTGTACGTGGTCATTGTAAGTTCGCCTGAGTTGCTAAATAAGTACGTAGCCTACAGCTGAGCATCTGCTGCACGCGCATGTATCTATACTTCAGTGGATTTTCTGAATAAGGTGTTTACATGCAATAAATTTCCGATTAAAACTGGCATATTCCAGGGACAGGAATCGGAATTTGGGGAATCAGAATATTGTCTTAATCTGAATCGGATTGTAATCGGATTTCAGTGTTTACATGCATGACTCAGTACTAATCAGAATATCACCAAATTCAGATTAATATCGGAATATTGATGTGCATGTAAACGCAGCCAGTGATTCAGGCTCTGTAATGAGAATTGTGACTTTAAGTGTGTGTGTGTGTGTATCAGCTCAGCCCTCCAAGCTCCTGTACGTGATGCATAACTCGGAGACGCCTCTCAGCTGTCTGGCTCTGTTTGACGGCGGCCCCACGCTGGCGGCGGACGCGAACTTCGACGTGCTCATGGTGAAGCTGAAGAGTCACTTCCAGAACGCTAAAGGCCACAAGGTGGAAAGCCGCGGCGCCCGCTATCGCTACGCCGACTTCCTGATTAAGGTCGGCACGGTAACGATGAGCTCCAGTGCTCGGGGGATCTCAGTGGAGGTCAGAGGTCATGCACATACACACACACACATACACACACAGGGAAACACTGTTAATCTGATTTACACACTGTGTGTGTGTGTGTGTGTGTGTGCAGGTGGAGTACTCAGCTTGTGTGGTTCCTGGTGACTGTTGGAACCTGATGAAGGAGTTCATGCAGAGTTTTCTGGGCTCCAGCGTTCCTGACCTGCCCTCCGTGTTCAGCAGTAAGGCCGAGGGTCTGTTCGCTCCGGCCGACTGCATGGACACCATGAACCAGTACCTCGAGCTCTTCAGCAAAATCCGCAAACAGCAGGTGCTGCCGGGGAGCGGCGTGCGCTGAGACACACACACACACACAAACACACACACACACACACACGGAAACAAAGACCAGGCCGGAAAGAAGAAACCACACACAGAACACTTTCAGCTCTGGACCAGGACAAGAACTGTACAAATTCACAAATCACACTTCCAGTTTTCTTCATTTTTAAAAACCTGTGAGCGGACACTGTGACTGAACTCTGATGGGGTTTATTTTGTAAAGGAAATGTGATTTTTTTCTACTAAAATAAAGAATTGAGTTGAATTGTAGCAGTAATGTTGTCATTTATTAAGTAAAGAATAAAAGAGTGGAGCGGTCATGCAGACTGACGCAAAGCGGAGTCACTGCTACCATCCCACATAACATCACCTCATCCTTTTTATCCGTTTATAGGTACATTTAATGTTGTGGAATGTCTGTGAAATGAGTTAGTTCCTGTTGTCACTTACGTTATAGCAGCTATAGACACTCGTTCCCTCACCAGCCTCTCTTTATTCTCTCTCTTCAAGTTAATAAGAAAAAAGTCGCAGCTTGTTACGCATGTTACTGAGAAACCGCAAACAAGCGTAAACTCCTCTGTCCTGAAGATGTCGGAAAACTTACAGTTACAGCTTTACCTCTGACTGTTACAAAGCGCTGACACTGGAGACTCCTTCCATACATGTTACATAAACGTCTCTGTACAGAAAATGTGAATGAGCTGTTACTATAGAAACCATAAGGTGTTATAAGGTATTATATTATTTATAAATAAACCTGTGATTTGCAGCTGCATTACTGTCAGAGCTGCTGTTATAGAAAATTAATCAACACCTTCTGACCAATCAGAGTCCAGAACTCAGCAGCAGCACGGGACAGGTTCATATAAGCCACAATTTACATTATTATTATTATTATTATTATTATTATTTATAATTTATAGAGTATGTATATGTGTATAATTGTTTACTGCTGATGTTGTTGAATTTATTATTCTATATGCAGGGTGGATTCAGGTTTTTAGAGTCTTCATTTTTATTCAGTTTCCCTCTAAAGTAGTTTATAAACATTACTTCACGTGTTCAGACACATGATCTGAAATGATTCTTTTATAATAAACAGAAGTTTCTGATGAGAATCTCGGAGTTTTATTCACCGGATAAGCTGAGACGCTCGTCGTAGCCCCGCCTCTCCGCCCTGACGTCACTGACGCCTGTCTGGAGTGACTGAACTGACGTGTCCAACAGCCAATAGAAATCAACGCTTATCAGGTTCACAGCCAATCAGAAACGACGCGACTGAACCCTGAATCCCAAATGGCTCCGTATTGGATGAATAGTGCACTATGTGCAGTGCGGAGCGCCGTTACTGGGTCTGGACTGTGTAGTGCGCTGGGTAGGGAGCACGGAACCATTTGGCACACAGCCTCTGATTCTATCCGGGTCCGGGTTCGGTTGAACCCAAAAAAAAAATCCATGACAGCTCGCGTGCGGAAGATGATGTCGGTAAATAAAACTAAGAAGCCGCACAGGAGCAGAGAAATGAGGGGAAATGTTGCACACGGAGGCGTTAGTGATTTATTCTCTCTCAGGCGCGCAGGGTTCCGCCGCAGCAACATGGCGACGCTCTAAACTTTACATTTCTGCTCGCGCTGTCGGTTTATAACACGGACTTTAATCCGAGCTCGAGCGCCCGGTGTTCTTTCTTTTTTTTTTCTTTTTTATTATTATTTTTTTTTTTTAGAAAGATTTTCAAACAAAAGTTGATTTTGTGCAGAGAGCGCCGGCGCAGGTGATGAGCCGGTCCCGGGGCTGTGCGCCGGAGCAGCCGCCGCTGCTAAACTCCCAACGCTGAAGTTTTTTGTGCTGTTTATTCTTCAGGTTTGGTCCAAAGAGCGCTCTTTGTTCTGAGGTAAGTACTGAGGATGCTAGGCTAGCTCACTAGCTTAGCTTAGTTAGCATTAGCATTAGCATACCGGCACCCGGCTAGCGCGGCTAGCTAACTTCTCTCTCTCAGTTAAATAAAAGAAGATTTCTGTCTTTTCACAGAAAAAAAATAAATAAATAAACTGTTGTTGTTGTAGTTTTTGTTCTGAGATAATCTGAGATACTTTTTAAGAACAGTTTGTCAGTCCAGAGTGATATATATTATATATTATATATATGTTTGTGTATATTTTATATATATATATACACGTCTATGGCACGAGCGCTTTACAAATGTTTTAAATTCGCGAGTTTTGTTCAGAGAGCGATACCGCCAAATATCGCGATATTTCAGTTTCTTATGTGAATTCAGTTTAAGGCTTTTTATCCCACTGCACTGTAGCGGTACCGGACCGGAAACTCCTGTTTCTTTCCCATCAGTCACCAGTTCGGTGCTGAAAATCAGACTGGAAGAGGAAAGGTGATGGTGTTTAAGTGTTCTCACATGTCACGCGTGTGTGTGTGTGTGTGTGTGTGTGTGTGTGTGTGTGTGATCCAGGTTACTATCAGCTCCAGCCTTGACTCCACACTGTTTACCGTCTGAGTCTCTGATTTACTCTCATCGGTGTGACGCTTCCCAGGTGAGGACCGGACCCTCAGCGCTGCTCGCCGGTTGTTCTGTGATGTCACGGCGTTGAACCGAGCCGACGGCGTGTTTCCGTTTCTCCGTCGCGGTTTGAGGAACTCTTCGCTCTGGGGTTGTGATGCTCGGCGCACGCTCCGTCAGTCCTTTATGAGTCCACGTTCATGGTAAGTCACACAGCTTCACTGCCTGTGAGGAGAGCAGGAACATCTGTGTCGTGTTTTTTAGTATTATTATAAACTGTAAACATGTGTGTGTGTGTGTGTGTGTGTGTGTCCTCAGGTCCGGTCCCATGATGCCGCAGTGCTGTGGCTCCTGACTCTTGAGGGCTGATGAGTGTTTGGGAGCGATGGAGCGCTGCAAGCACGTGGTCCGTCTCCGTTTGGGACAAGACCACTCCATCCTGAACCCTCAGAAATGGCGCTGCGTGGACTGCAACACCACCGAGTCCATGTGGGCGTGTCTCAAATGCTCGCACGTGGCTTGTGGCCGCTACATCGACGAGCACTCACTGCGGCACTACCGCGAGACGCAGCACCCGCTCGCCATGGAGGTGCGAGAGCTGGACGTGTTCTGCTTCGCGTGCGGCGATTACGTCCTGAACGATAACGCCGAGGGCGACCTGAAGCTCCTGCGGGGGGCGCTGTCCACCGTCCGGGACGCCGGGCGCCGCTCCATGCGTTCTGCGTCGTCATCGCTGTCATCGCACTCGGTGAGCGGCGAGGGGGCGGGACTTGTGCAGGTCGCGCTGAGGCACCGGCGGCGTGTGCTGCTAGCGACTGCTTTCCGGCGCTGGAGGACGCGGCAACGAGAGGAGCAGAAAAAACTGGAACAGGAGAAGGAGGAGATTCGGCGGCAGCGTAAGGAAATGAAGAAGAGGATCATGGGAGACGACGGTAACGCACCGCCGAGGAAAAGCGCACGCCTCCTGACGCAGGCGCCGCGGCCACTCATTGCGCTGATTCCGAGAAAATTCCGTGACCCGCCCGAAAAAGCGCCGCTTCTCGGCAAGACTTTGTCGAAGAATCCCAGAAAGGCGCTCCGCACTGTGAAGTCGGGCGTGGCGGAAAAGCGGGCCACGTCGTCTTTTCTGTTAGCGCGGCGCAGGCGGTTAGCGCCGGGCGTCACGGGACTGCGTAACCTAGGCAACACGTGCTACATGAACTCGATCCTACAGGTGCTGAGCCACTTGCGTAAGTTCAGGGAGTGTTTCCTCGCGCTGGATCTGTGTGAGACGGAGCAGCTGCTGCTCGCCAAAACGCAAGGCATGATGGGAGGAGAGAAACTGGTGCAGCCCAAAGACCCTCGTGCTTCATCTTTATCCGGCCAGCAGGTCGTTTATTTATTTGTTTGTTTATTTAAAACTCTAAATATTTAGCTTTATGTATCGCAGGATATGAGGTATGGTGTTAGTGAAGAGCAGCGTATTGAGTAAACCGTGTTGTTGTTGTTGTTGTTGTTGTGATCGCAGGTGTCTCTGTGCCAGGAGCTGCACACTCTGTTCAGGGTGATGTGGTCGGGCCGCTGGACGCTCGTGTCTCCGTTCGCCATGCTGCACTCCGTGTGGAACGTCATCCCGGCGTTCCGCGGCTGCGACCAGCAGGACGCGCAGGAGTTCCTGTGCGAGCTGCTGGATAAGGTGCAGCAGGAGCTCGAGGCCGACGGCGGCTACGGCGCGAAACGGCAGCACACACGCACGCGCATCGTCATCCCCATCACGCAGAGGAAACTCTCCAAACAGGTGCTCAAGGTCCTCAACACCATCTTCCACGGCCAGCTGCTCAGCCAGGTCAGTCCTGCACATACAGATACCGGGGATAAGTGATACATAAATATATATAAATATATATAAATATATAAAAGAGTTTAATCTGCTCTGTGGCTGGTGAGAAATCTTTAAGCAGGTCAGGTGGACATGTCGTGATTACGATTTAATTAAATCAGATTTCTAGTTTATTCTCTGAGCGTACGTTTATTTCAACACACTACACTCAGAGTGTTTACTTTCACCTGCATGAAGTCTTCATACTGATATCTTAGCTTGAGCAGAGTCGAACACCTGACTGGTGTTAAAATAAATATAAATATTTCAGAGGAAATACCTCCATGACTAGCGTTTACATTCCCGTCTTACAGTCCAGGTGTGTTCACATTTTATCCTGATGAACCCTCGAGCATTTAAGTAAACAAATAAATAAATAAACAGATGGACGGATAAGTCACGTGTGTGTGAACGTGTTTGTGTCTCTGAGCGATGGTTCTGTACACGGTGCATCATGGAGCTGATGATCTTCTGAAGTTCTTCAAGCTCACCTCCACAACCTGCTAAATATTACGACTGTCCAGTTTAATCAGATTTTCTGTCCAGGTGACGTGTGTGTGTGTGTGTGTTTCGTGTCCAGGTGACGTGTCTGTCGTGTAAGCGTAAGTCGAACACGGTGGAGCCGTTCTGGGATTTGTCTCTGGAGTTTCCCGAGCGTTATCACAGCGTGGCCAAGCTGAGCCAGGCGTCCTCTCAGAGCTGCTCTCTCACCGAGATGCTGAGCAAGTTCACCGAGACCGAGGCTCTGGAGGGACGCATCTACAACTGTAACTACTGCAACAGTGAGCGCACACACACACACACATGCGCACACACACACACACACACACACGTATACAGTTAATGAGAAAGTTCAGTTCAGTTGGATTCTTTTAAAAGTGTACACAATGATACTGAACCCAAAGAATACACCGGCTGTGTGAGCTTAGCCATTCGTCATGTTTGTTATTTACTGTTGTTGTTTTGTGTATGTGTGTGTGTGTGTGTGTGTGTGTGTGTGTGTGTGTGTGTGTCAGGAAAAAGACGCAAGTCGTCCCACAAGCCACTGGCTCTGTCCGAGGCCTGTAAACAGCTGCTGATTTATCGTTTACCTCAGGTGCTGCGGCTTCACCTTAAACGCTTCCGGTATGTTTTACACACGCACACACACACACACACGCGCACACACACACACACACACACACACACACACACACACACACACACAATCTGAAATAGATGCAGAGTTATTTGAGTTATTTGGTGTTTGACAAACAACTTTTTTAAACAAATAGTGTGGATTTGTGTGTGGAAACCCCACAGTGGATTGGATCGTGTGATTATCATGCAGAGAATTTATCATATTTCACACCTATTTATATTTAATCAACCCGGTTACATTTGTGTATGTGTGTGTGTATGTGTGTGTGTGTGTGTGTGTGTGTATGCGTGTGTGTGTGTGTGTTTAGCTGGTCGGGCCGGAACCACAGGGAGAAGATCGGCGTTCACGTGGCGTTTGATCAGGTTCTGAACATGGAGCCATACTGCTGTTCTGACGCATCGCAGGTCTTCACCTACGACCTCTCTGCCGTAGTGATGCATCATGGGAAAGGCTTCGGCTCAGGACACTACACCGCCTACTGCTACAACACGGAGGGGGGTGAGTGGGGCAATAAAATACTCACCATGCACGGAACAGAGGAACGTTTGGTGCTTGTCTTCAACGTGCCCTCAATCAAGTGCTCTAAGTTGAGGGAATAAACTTTATATAAATATAAAACAAGCGGCTCGTAAATAACTTATAAACACGTTGATAGCATGAAGAGCTCGGGAATAAATCTGTGGTCACACAAATCTAGGTGAGTGATTAGCGCCCTCTAGGGACGCACTGTGATAAATACCATCACGTTCATCAGTACAGTTATTCTACAGAAACATGATCTCTGATTACGCAGAGGAACTTTAATGAATAACACTTAAATCCTCTCTCTCTCTCTCTCTCTCTCTCTCTCTCTGTGTGTGTGTGTGTGTATGTGTGTGTAGGTTTCTGGGTCCACTGTAACGACTCGGAGATGAATGTGTGTAGCGTGGAGGAGGTCTGCAGCACTCAGGCGTACATCCTGTTCTACACACAACGATCATCTTAAAGAGACATAACAAACACACAGCTGTGTGTAGTACTGACTGAGCAACCCTACCTGTGTGTGTGTGTGTGTGTGTGTGTGTGTGTTTAGAACAGGCCTTACTACCCTGTGTGTGTGTTTGAGTGTGTGAGAGAGAGTGAGAGAGTGTGTGTGAGAGAGTGTGTTTGTGAAGGTGCGTGAGAGAGTGTGTGTGTGTGTGTGAGAGAGTGCATGCGACTGAGTGTGTGTGTGTGTGTGTGTGTGTGACTGAGTGTGTGTGAGAGTGAGAGAGTGTGTGTGTGTGTGTGAGTTTGTGAGAGAGTGTTTGTGAAGGTGCGTGAGAGAGTGTGCGTGTGTGACTGAGTGTGTGTGTGTGAGGGTGTGTGTGTGTGTGTGTGTGTGTGTGTGTGTGTGTGTGTGTGTGTGTGTGTGTGTGTGTGTGTGTGTGTGTGTGTGTGTGAGAGACATGCCTGTTCTAGCCAGCACGCGTGTCTAGGTCAGGTCTGATTAGCCGTCACGTGGCTCAGCTATATTTTTCCACTGAGGTATTTTACAATAAAGACGAGGTTCAGCACTCATGGCACTTTTCCACCGATGCGGAGCCGGATCTAGAACCGTTCCACGCTTTTTCACTGCAGAACAGCTGGTTCTGAGTATTTACAGGGTGCTGCGCTGCAACTTTTCATTCTTTTATAATAATTTACAAATGGACATGGACTATATCCTGGGCGTTACTTGTGATACTAGTGATGTCATACACTCCCAGCATGCATCTGATTGAGGCAGGAGTGTGACTTGGCTGTGAGTAACGACTGCAAACACCAGCAAAAAAAAAAGACCTAAAAGCCATCGTGGCGCTGTTGAGTTATTATACGCAGAGTTTACGTATACAGTATAAATGTTATAACAGTCGCTTCAGACGGCTGAGTTTAGTTTGTTTGTATGGCCCTTTGTTGCCATAGCAACAGCAGGTTCGAGCAGCTACAGGGCTTATATCTCTAAGCACGCTGAAGAACGCGGTGTGTTTGGGACACGCCCACATCTGCTGATGTAATGGTTCGGCTCCACGTCTGTTGAAAAGCTGCAGCAGTTCTGACCTCAAGCTCCTTTTAGATCTCAGAGATTTTCTACACACTAAAACTGCTCACTCAATCACACACACACACACACACTCTCTCACACACACACACT
>CM040473.1:285075-295196 GCA_022758105.1 Pangasianodon gigas | reverse complement strand
AACAGCCCTACAGCCCTCATCCTGCTAATGAACTGCCCCTTAACTCACCTTCAAACACCTGGAGCAGGAAATCAGGCTTGTACAAAAAGTAATTTAAACATCTGTGTAAATGAGCGTGAAATTATTCTGCATCTGGACATAAAGCCAATGAGTGATGTTGAATGGTTAACAAAATGGATTCTGTATACGGCTAATCACACTACACGCTATTAACGCAATATTAACACACTTACAGCTGAGAAACCCCGTTATCCAGCACAAAGGAAAGGAAAAGAAAAAAAAAAAAAAGATGGACCATAATGCAATGTGAGAAGGCACAGAGCACTGGACCCCGATGCTCAAAGGAGAAAGTTACACACTTATTTTTGGGAGTTTAAATGGAGAAAGCTCGACGTTAAAGCGTTTCTAACGACAGACAGACGAGCCGTCTCCCTTTAAACTGCATGTCATACCAACCCTTTTATTGTGAATCAAAGTAAAAGGAGCCTTTTAAAAAGGAAAAAAGAGGAAACCTGAATTTCTCTTCATTCTTTACAACTGTATTCAGCATCAAACTGTATGAAGCAGGAAAAACTTACTAGTCTTTTGGTTTTCAACAAGCTAGAAATGGCGAAGGGGAGGCAGACTGGCGGCCGTGAAAGTGGCTGCAGCGGATTTTTCCTGCTTTAATTGTTGCTGCTGCTTTGCAGTGTAGACTTTTGGGAACGTAAAACACGCTGATTGCTGATTGGTCGGGAATGTGAGGTGGGCCGCTGCTGATTGGGTGTTAAGGTTGGAGGAGGAGGAGGAAGAGGAGGAGGAGTAGGAGGAGCTGAGAGCTGCATGCTCAGGAGCCAATGGGCTGGTTGCGACCTGACGATTGGGCCCGTGCCTGAGGTCATGTGACACGAAACCGAGCCAGCTGACTGGGGCACGCTGGTCACATGATGCTGAAAGAGGGTTTAGTTGACTGACTCAGAGGTTGCTGAGAAGGAGGCATGGTGGTGGACTCTGCAACGGGGGTTCATTTTTATTAATATAGAGATGATAAAGGAAAAAAATAAATCCTTTATTAAATAAAAACAAAAGATTGGCATTTCAAGCATCACTAAACCTAACTGAGAGAAATTTTCAGCACTCACGGCTTTAAAATGGAAAACAAACCAAAACAAAAAAAACCTAGTGTTAAATCTGCTACAGAAATGAATGCATTATTAATTTAGAGGTGCTATAACTCAAAGACCATTAAACCTGTAAACACACCCAGCCTCAGGCATTTCATTTACACACATCTCTGCGCCCACGCTAGCTGAGCTAACACCCTGGATTTAATAATGAGCAACCAAATGGCAAGTGAAGATGAGAAACTGACATGGATCTGAACCAGAGAGTCCCAGGTGAACTAAACTGGTTTAAAGTGCAGAAAGATCAGGAAGTTCTCAGACAGAGCAGGTGCTTTAACAGCTCAGGTGTTATACTGAGGGGGGAAATAGGGGTTTAAAAAAAAAAGATCCATTAGCCATCTCTGATAATGTTAACACAAGTAGCACACGAGTGTGGAGGGGGCGGGGCTACCTGCGCCTGGGAGGCGGGCTTCGGCGGCGGTAATCGTCACGAGGGCGTCTGCTCCAGGAAGGTGGCGGGCCTCGGTTACGGGATCGCTTCTCCCCATTGGATAACTCGACCCTCACACGGCAACCGCACAGAGTCCTGAAACACATCACAAACACGCAATGAATAAAGGTGCGTCTTTTTACATTAAAATTCATCATGTACGTTTTAAATTTCTTCAGCGCACACACACTCTGGAAAAGGTTCCTACGTTAGATAAGTTCCACTACAACGGCGGGTTATCCAACAGTCCCTGTGTCCTACTCAGAACGCAATCCCATAATCCCATTCACCAAACTAGTGCAATGCCAAGGAAAATGTGACAAACTAATCGCTTGCGTATGATCAGGACAATATCTTTATCGCATGAGCAGAGCTTCAGAGCGCTTGTGGTCCGGAAGTGATGCAGCCCCCTGGTACCTCAGACGCCGCGGGCAACTGCTTACCAACTCACTCAGAAACAGATGGTTTCTGCCACACACACATCACACACACCACAGAAACCTGAGTGGTGGCTAATTTACATCCCGATACAGAAACTGCACCGTTTCTCCTTTTCCTCCACCGATACTCAACCACAGAGCCCTTCCTGATCCCCGTACAGGAACCTGAGTCTTCAGTGGAGGATAAATTGTGTTAATTTGCATTTTTTAGATGAAACCTACACACCTGAGTTTCGAGTCGTGTCATGCAGACTAATTATAGCCAGACCTGAACACCTGCAGTGTGTGTAATGAGCATTAAAAAGAAAGCGTACCTGCGTAAAGAACACGGCAGCTCGTGTTAGGGTGAGGATATCGCCACTAATAAACTGGGCAGCTAGTGTTTGGTCTCACCTGCCCAGCCTGGTGGCCAGTGTGTGTGTGTGTTGGGGAACAGGAAGGGAAGTGGTAGCGTGGGAAACAGGAGTTAACTCCCAGTACAGGTGCTGTCTGTGTGGAGCGTTTACCTGCCGTCCAGCTCCCTCACAGCGTCCGTGGCGTCCCTCGGGTCCTCAAACTCGACGAAGGCGAAACCGGGGGGGTTCCTGGCCACCCAGACGCTGCGCAAAGGCCCGTAATAACCGAAGGCTCTCTCCAGCTCCGACTTATTCCCATTGTTCCCAAGATTCCCTACGTACACCTTACAGTCCAACGGGCAGTCGCGATGCATGATGGGATCTGGAAACTAAAATAAAAAAAAAGAGAGGAAAAAAAAGACCTGGTTTAATGAACAAAGTGTTAGTGTGCTTTCAGCTGATTACTTTCTTGCTAATCACGCTTGTTTACACGCACTTGTTTACTGTGTGTGTAATTAATACATTTAAGCAAACAGAGCTCAGGCTTGTTTATTAACCCTTTATAAGCTGCACAGTATTTTTCCTACTGCAAAAAAACAAATTAAACTTATATGTGCTAGGACAAATGAAACCCTGCAGTGTGTATGTATATATACACACACATTACATTAAGAGAATTTAAAGACGACGGAAAAATGTATGGTTATTTACGCACTTGCGAACTAGCTAGCTATGCTAACACCCCGCCTTTGTTAGCGACTCAAAATGGCGCAGGACGCCGTCTTCATCATCTTACATGACCTTATAGATCTTAAAAAAGAAAATTCGACCTTTTAAAGAATGAGTTTACTTACTTCCTACGAAACAAACATACACAATTTTAAATGGCAAAATAAAATAATTCACTCCTCACCTGAGCGACGCCATTTTATCAGGTTAGCCATCATGCTAGCGATGTAGCTAATTTAGCTCTGTTAGCCATTACAACAGACCTAGCAACGCCAATTAAACAAACTACATAATATAAAGAGATCATGCTGAAGTAAAAACATTAAGCAGGATATAATTTACCCATTTACAAAGGAACACTACCTATTAAAAATACTTACGGTATTTTAATTTGTAGTTTCTCTTTCGACGTCGTTATTCTTCTCCTGACCGCGCGCTTGAACTCTTCTTCAGCAAAATGGCGCTGCTGTGAAATGCCTTCTCCTGTCGTCCTGACGCAGCGTGCGTGCTCACGTAATGGGCGGAGCTAAACTCACTTATCGTGCGTAACGACGTAAGAGGCGGGACTGGCGACGTGCTGTGGATTCTGATTGGTTAACTAAAGCTGGCGTTGTTCTGGCTGCTGTTTATCGCATAGGAAAAGATTTTAGTTGAACAATTTTTTTTTTAAATCTAGGTAGCAATTAATTACATACTTTAAAGTATAGAATGCTGTTTTATTGCTCAGTCTTTAGTCAGATATACTTCTATAATTCTAGCTTTTGTCCTGTTTTCAGACTCTCTGTGTAACAGCTAGAATTAATTAATAAATAAATAATATTAATAATTAATAATCAAGTTTAATTAACTAATATATCCCAATTAGAGCAAAGCCTAGTTCCTCAGGGGCATTCCCTTGTTCTGACAGTAGTATATATTTTTGTTTTAATTTTATTATTATTATTATTATTATTGTGTGTGTGTGTGTGTCGTTTTTGCAGACACAAATACAGTATATTGCACGGCACAGTCGGTAGTGTGTGTGTGGTTATTAAAGGTTACTCATCTCAGTTACACACAAGGCTTTACTCATGAAAAGGTATTTTCATTCAGCAAGTTTCATCCATACTTCATTCTTTCACTCTGGACTGCGGAGAGAACTGGATTACCTGGCACTGGTGGAAGGAGGTTTCCCACAAATATATTACAGTATATTACAACTGAAATGGCTCTGAAATACCACAGTGATTATGGTAATCTATCTCTCTTTTTCCTCTGAACTTCCTTCCTTTCGTCCATATGCTTTTAAATTAGTTTCCCCGGTATATTCCAACTAGTGTACGATTAAAATAGTACAGCAACGCTAGTATGTGTACATGTTTAACCACCTATTCATCACACTTCACCCACAGAGCATTCGGTTCCTCTGAGTTATAAATCCTCACACTGTAATATACAGCGGGAGCCACTTTTCTCAGGCCTCCAGGTAAATCTGTTCCCCCCTGTGGTCTCAGTGGAAACGAATGCTCTCTGGGCGAAGAGCAAAACTGGTGCAAAAAACATCCTGTGAGCAGAGGGTCTGCAGGCTCAAACACCTTGTTGATGATCAGATCAGAGGAGAATGACCAGACTGGTCTGAGCTGACAGGAAGGATATAGTAACTCAAATAAACACTCTTTACAGCTGTGGTGAGCAGAAAAGCATCTCACAGACTCAACAAAACTGGACAGTAGAAGACTGGAAAAAGGACCAGGTGATATTTTTTCTAATCTTCAGCTTTTCTGCTCATCACAGTTGTAAAGAGTGATTATTTGAGTTATTATATCCTTCCTGGCAGCTTGAACCTGGGGCGTTTCCACCCGCAGAACTGTCGCTCACACAATGTTTTTTGTTTTTCACACCATTCTGTGTAAACTCTAGAGACTGTTGTGTGTGAAAATCCCAGATCGCCAGTTTCTGAAAAACTCAAACTAGCCCATCTGGCACAACCAACCATGCCACGGTTAAAGTCACAGAGATCACACTTTTTCCTCATTCTGATGTTTGATGTGAACATTAACTGAAGCTCTTGACCTGCATCTGCATGAGTTTATGCATTGTACAGGTGTTCCTAATAAAGTGGCATGAGTGTGTATATATAATCTTTATGTTTGTGTAAGTTTCTCAATTCATAAACATGAAGACGGCTCCTTCATCCAAAGGTTTAAAGATGGACAGGTTACATTTTTCCAGTGTATAGAAATTAATCATTTTGCCTGGAGTTAACAGAGTTTAACGAATGTGAGTTTATGATTCATTAATGATGATGCTTTGGGAAAAAGACCAGAGATACAAATCCTGGGACACGTTGGAACATCTCTGTTTGTTTCCAAAACCTTTGCAAAGAATCCTATTTCAATGCAATGTAATAAAATCTCCTAATGTAAAGCACATCAGGTGTGTCTAAATAATGTAATGATCTTATCTATTGTAGATTCTCGACTTCAGGATGATCAGCTACAGCTTTCTCATTTCTCTCTTTGTCTTAGATACTGAACATTTAATGGGAATTATCTTCAAATAAATGATCTCAGTTTAGAATAAATGCAACATTTATTTAATGTCCAATATGACTTTATCTTTATCTCCCCTCAAAGTTGTCTTTTCTCTGTAATGAACAGAAAACTAAAAGATGTTCATGCCTCTTATCTCTTCAGCTGCTGCAGTCACTCCATGTGGCACATTAAAGGACAGGACAAAGCTGTATTTGCAGAATATTTGATTTGTGAAGAGTTAATGAGACACATAATGATGTCAAGTGTATAGTTTCATGTCTCTATAGTTCTATAGCACAAGTTCCCAGCCCTGATCCTGGAGAACCCTCTGTTCTCTCCTGCCCAGTTTAGTGTTTTCCTGCTAACAACACACACACAATTCAACTCAACAATGGCTGTTAATGAACTGATTAGTTGAATAAGGTGCGTGTTAGAGCAGAAAACACTAAAATAATCAGGACGGGGTTCTCCAGGAACAGAGATGGGAACCGGTGCACTACAACATGCTCCTTCATTCTGGATGAAGTGCACAGGAGTAATAAACCTCAGAGAGGTGGCTATACGCTGTGCAACACTTTATTTCACCTTAAAAAAGAAACAGTTAAAGTGGAAAGTTTTTCATGGTTCACAGTTTCCACAGGTGATCAATTATCATTGAAATGATGACCAGCTGCAGCTGATTGGGTGATGATTAATCCACCAGCAGACAACGACAGGAGACACTAATTTAGCAATGACAGAAATGCTAATGAACTATAATGTAGTAATAATAATAATAATATATATTATTATTTATGTTGTATTTATTAAATTGAGCCCCTAATAATTGGAATGATTTTTTGGGAAACCTGCTCAGACATGACATTTAATGACCACAACATTCCGTTAATGCCACTCCTAGATTTCTGTCTTCATTAATTTAAGCCTCAGAGTTTAGTGCATTTATCAAAAGAGAAAAGAATGACGTGTGTGTGTGTGTGTGATTAACTGTGGATTTCTTTTAGATTCTTTCTGATCGTTTCCTGGTTGCTAGTTTATCCAATTTATAGCACTCAGGAATTCAGTGTGTAGGAGCATGAAGACCAAACACACACACACACACACACACACACACACACACACACACACACACACACATTATTGCGTGTCTGACAGACAGAAACCAGTAGTGTTTAATGTTTCTAAGGTAAAGACTCCATAGCTCCTCTCTGTGTGCCTTGACGAGGAACATCACTAAGAGACAAATATGTTGATGAGGTGAAACAGTGAGACTCTCCACAGGCATGAGACACACACACACACACACACACACACACCACCTTAAACTCACTGAATTCACGTCAAAGTTTACTACAGCTCTATCAGCAACACTTCCTGCTCTTTTAACATAAGAACTAAAAATAAAAATTAAATTAAACTGATTTTTTTTTTTTTAAATAAGTGTTCAGACCTCTTTAATAGTTTTTGGAGATTGTATACATTTCATGGTTTCCAGTAGTTCCATAATTTTATTAGTGTACATGGTTTATTTGAATATGAATTGTCATTTTTAATTAATTTTTAACTGGACAGCTGAAGATTAGGGAAAAAAATGGTCTTTTTCCAGTCTTCATCTGTCCAGTGTGGGTGAGTGTGTGCCCATGATGGCCTCAGATTCCTGTTCCTGACTGACAGGAGAGGAACCTGATGTGGTCTTCTGCTGTTGTAGCTCATCCACCTCAAGGTTTGATGTGTTGTGTGTTTTGAGATGCTTTTCTGCTCACCACAGTTGTAAAGAGTGACTATTTCAGTTACCTTTGACTTCCTGTCAGCTCAGACCAGTCTGATCACATAATAATAATAATGATAATAATTAAAAAATTACACTTTTTTTACACTGGAGCAGCGATGTTAAGTCGAGTTGCTCTGAGTTTTCAGTACACTGTTAGAAAAGGGTTCTTTAAGGGTTCAGTGGATAATTAAGGCTTCTTAACCCTCCTTAAATGGTTCTACTTGGAACTCTTTATGATGGAAAAACACTCTACATAGAACCTGTAAGGGTTCCTCTACAACTAGGAGTGCAAGTCTTTAGGAACATGTAGAAACACCACTTTAAAAAAAAAAAGCTTAATCTGAAATATTTAGTGTGTGTTTAATCCAGAACTTTTTGTCCTCTTTATTCGAACTGACTTTTCTGTTTGGCTCTAAACCTAAAATTTTACTTTTCTCATAAAACTGTGTGATTTGTTGTTTTAACACACATGTCCTGTGTGTCGTGCACATTGTTTCTTTAAAGCTCAAAACAGAGTTATAACCTTTAACACGACACATTCAGCAACACTTATGAATGAATAATCCTCACATCTGCGTCATACTGATACACACATACACAGTTTGTCGTTTGTCATTTCTGTCATGTGTGTGTGTGTGTGTGTTTGTCGTCGATAGAGGTGTGTGAGGTCAGCGTGACATATAAAAACCATCACAGTGAGAGACACACTCACACACACTGAGAGCTGACGAGCTTCACACCTGAACCTCACACACACACACACACACACACTCAGGGTAAGTACACACTTTCATGTAATGAAACTATTTTAAAGTAAAACTGCTTTTATATTTTATTATAGTATATTTGTGAATGTATTGCAGTGTTTTAGAGGATCTATTTAACACTGTGTGTGTGTGTGTGTGTGTGTGTGTGTAGATGGTGCAGAAAGGACAGAGCTGTCGTCTCCTCATCAGCTGCATGTTGTTCATCGTGCTAACAGTCGCTCACACTCAGGAGAACGAGAGGCGAGTGTCTGTATGGTTTTACTCAAGTGCAAAAGTTTGTACCCCCCAAGGACGAAATTGAAAAGAGATAAAATTTACAGCAGAAAGACCTTCAGTGAGTTCAGCTTCACTCGCACTCCTTCATTTTCACAAGAACTAAAATGATTAAGTGGTGTGTGTTGAGATGATAACAGTGAGATTTCTCTTTTTATATTTCTCTTTTATATTTCTTCCTTATATTCTGGAGTGAAGTTTTCTTGCAGGATTCACCGTCATTTCATTTTTAAAAAAATTCTATAGATATAGATTTGGTAGATTATAAAAAGATAGTTATTTTATTATAATGATTATTACAATAATTAAAAAAGATGGAAAATTAAAGATGCTGTTTTCCTTTTTCACACTGAAACCCAGGGCTGCAAACTTTTGCACTCAACTATCTATCTATCCATCTATCCATCTATCCATCTATCTATCTATCTATTATTAATTTACTAAAAGAAAAGGTAGCTGAATCAGGACTTATCACTGTAATTCTCTCTCTCTCTCTGTCTGTCTGTCTGTCTCTCTTTTGCTCTTGCTCTCTCTCTCTCTCTCTCTTTTGCTCTTGCTCTCTCTCTTGCTCTCTCTCTCTCTCTCTCTCTTTCGCTCTTGCTCTCTCTCTGTCTGTCTGTCTCTCTCTCACTCTCTCTCATTCTCTCTCTCTCTTTCTCCTACTCCCTCTCTCTCCCTCTCTCTCCCTCTCTCCCTCCCTCTCTCTCTCTGTCTGTCTGTCTATCTGTCTCTCTTTCGCTCTTGCTCTCTCTCTCTGTCTGTCTGTCTCTCTCTCCCTCTCTCTCATTCTCTCTCTCTCTCTCTCCTACTCCCTCTCTCTCCCTCTCTCTCCTACTCCCTCTCTCTCCCTCTCTCTCTCTCTCTCTCTGTAGGCGTGCAGTGACAGAGCATCAGTTGATGCATGATCGTGGTCGCTCCATTCAGAGTCTGAAGAGACTGATTTGGCTCTCCAGCGCCATCGAGAGGCTGCACACGGCAGAGACGCGCTCTTTATCCTCCTCTCTCTCCACCTTCAGTAATAATGATGATGATGAGGGTAATGATGAAGATTCCTCCAGATATCACCCTGTGAGGGACAGTAGCGTCCACCAGGGGGCGCTGGAGCTGCTGCTGAGAGACATGTACAGAGCACAGCCTCCATCAGGGAGCAAGCAGCCCAACATTCTCCACTAACTACAGCAAGTACTGCAGAGCAGCAGCTATGACAACAATATAATATATCATCATAGAGCTGTAAATGACAGAGGAATGGCTTTAGACTCTTCAGAAAACTACAAAAATAAACTAAACCAAAAAATGAAAAAAAAAAAAAAATTGTATTGGTTATAAATAATCCCAAACTGCAGAAAAACCTATAAACTGGAAGTAAAAGCAGAATGTTATTACAAACTAAATGCAAAAATAAAAACTCTACCAAATCTACCAAAGTGGAAAGAAACCAAAACTTCATGCAACAGATAGATAGAATAAAAATATATAAATATACTGCAATAAACGCTACAAAAACTGCAAACTAATATCATATAAAACTGCCCCAAAATATATAAAATATAAATAAAGAAATAACTTTTTAAATAACTGAAGAGAAAATTCACAGTAGTGATAACTGAATAACAGCAGCAACGTCTGTCTTTCACTCACATACAGGGTTTATTCTGTGTGATAGAAAATATTATTATTCATGTAAAATGAAAACTGTG
>CM040473.1:280075-282575 GCA_022758105.1 Pangasianodon gigas | reverse complement strand
TTCGGTCCCTGTGGTGGGAACAGGGAAGTTTAGGAAGGGAACTAAACTGAGATGTGAATGGAGTGAGTCAGAAATCAGTGTTACTGTAGTGTTTAGGGTTCTATGTAATTCACCAGAAGGTTGTGTGTTCAAATCCCATTATTGCCACAATAACTGCTACATGAGACGTGTAATAATAATCTTCACATTAGACGTGTTTCCACCAGGGTTCCAGAACCTTCTGAGAAACTAAAGTTCCAGACCTCTGCACTGCAGGACCTGTGACTGTTAAATACATTTCTGTTCAAACAGGCAACACAGAGTGCAGAGCCCTGATGAAACACTTCCTACGACGCAGTGCAGAAAGAACCGAAGAACCGGAGAACCGGAGAACCCAGGAAACATGATCACACACTCACACACTCATTGTTACTGTGTTTAGATGGAAAGAGGCTCGTTTACATGCTGATGGACAGAAATGTCAGTGACAATCTACAGTCTATTTATAACACACACACACACACACACACACAGCCTGTAGCCTTCTCCACTGAACTATGTCTCACACAACAAATACTTACTTGGCTAAATCTCTCGTTAACATCTACTTCACACACACACACACACACACACGGCTACCCTCGCTGACCCACAGAGAGACAGAATTAAACCACTTGAAGCTGCCAGAGTTTCAGGTGACACATCACACTGTTACAGCGCATCCAATCAGCATGCTTCACTATCATCTCCACAGAAAGCTGAGCTCTGATTGGCTGAGAGCTGGTGAGATGAGTGCGCTGAGTTCTATAAAACATTTAAATCAAAACAATGTGCTGTTCAACAGGTACAAAGCTGGAAGATGCAACAGTTTCTTGTTAATCACATTGATCAGAGTTGATTGGACTGCATTCTGATGTGATAGCGTGTCAGCCAATAGGAGACAGCGGGGGCGGGGCTTCAGTCATTCAAGCCGATCAGTCTATCTATCTATCTATCTATCTATCTTTTTCTCACTCTCTGTGTATGTATGTCAGTGTGTGTGTGTGTGTGTGTGAGATTCTCTCTCACCCGGTGATGATCTGAAACGGTGGCAGCTCCATCACTTCAGGATGTTGGTTCTCCGGCGCTCCGTTGCTCATCACGGCTGCGTCTCCATTCACCGCTCTGTTCACTGCACCCTCGTTAGTCCCATTGTCTCCCTTCTTCTCCTCCGTCTCCTTCTTTCTCTCCATCGCTCTGTCCTTCCTGAGTCTCACACTGCTGCTGCTCGCCTGATCTGCCATGACTATGTGTGTGTGTGTGGGTCTGTGGGGGTGTGAGGGGCTGAGACTGAGAGGCAGTATTTATAGCACCCTGTGTGTGTGTGTGTGTGTGTGTGTGTTGGGAGTAGTGTATCTGTCTCTAAGTTGGAGGTAGTAGATATATGTTTGTGTCGGGGGCAGTGTGTGTGTGTGTGTGTGTGTGTGTGCAGCTGCTGTGTGCGCTATTAAAAGCACTGCAGAACTGACAGATAAATGATACGAGGGACATTCCTCCACACACACACACACACACACACCTTGTCCTGACAGGCTAAATGACCCACAAAGCGACTCAGACACACAATCTGTCTGTCAAATCTTTCTTTATTTTTTTTTTCTTTAAATAAATCCTGAAGCCACGCCCCCTGATAAACTGACTTTAGCCCGGGTTTTAATCGGTGTTAGTGTTGATGATATTTCGATGAGCATTAAACAGTTTGTGTAATATTGGGACTACAGCAGGGTGCAGCGAGAGCAGATCAGAGGAGCATGAACACGGAGCAGTCAGGATTAAATCTCTGTGAGTCACTTTAATGACAGAGCCGCTGATGGAGTTACATTTGGAACTGAATTTTGCTCTTGACTTTAATCCTGCAGTTTTAATCACTTTTTTAAACTCAAACTAAAGAATTAGGAAATTAGAATCAGAATTTAAAGGCATTGGATGTAATATAGAGCCAGGACACTGAGTTTAGTTTTTTGTTTGATCGCATCCTCCGAAAGCACCGGTTCTGGATGAAACAGGCGTATTGCGTCCCGTTCGAACGAAACTCTGACAGAGTGAAAGACCAACGAGTGGAATATGTTCAGGTATGAGTTTTGATATCGTATGAAGTATTGTGTACCATCGCAGTATAGCAGTTTATGCTGCCATTTGTGCCGTCTTGAACTGTGCTTCAGGGTAGTGATTTACTCTACTGTGTTTCATGTGGTTTGCAGAGAATCTTTGAGATTGAAGGCCAGCCTGTTCCCCATGAAATTATCTTTGTGGATGAGGCTGGTTTCAACCTGACCAAAAGAAGGAGAAGAGGGAGGAACATAATTGGCCTTCGGGGCTATTGTGAATGTCCCTGATCAGCGCGGAGGGAATGTCACTATGTGTGCAGCCATCAGCCAACGAGGGGTTCTCCACCGCCATGCCATTCTAGGACCCTATAACACTATGCTCCTCCTTGCTTTCCTTGATGGTCTAAGAGAGCATATGTTCCAGCTGGACCACA
>CM040473.1:278561-279975 GCA_022758105.1 Pangasianodon gigas | reverse complement strand
GGAGAAGAGGGAGGAACATAATTGGCCTTCGGGGCTATTGTGAATGTCCCTGATCAGCGCGGAGGGAATGTCACTATGTGTGCAGCCATCAGCCAACGAGGGGTTCTCCACCGCCATGCCATTCTAGGACCCTATAACACTATGCTCCTCCTTGCTTTCCTTGATGGTCTAAGAGAGCATATGTTCCAGCTGGACCACAGGGAACCAGCACAGCCAGAGCAGCCTCACTACGTTGTTGTTTGGGATAACGTCAGCTTCCATCGCGCTGCTCTGGTTCGTGACTGGTTTACCAATAACCCGAGGTTTTCTAACATCTTTCTGCCTGCATACTCTCCCTTTCTAAACCCGATAGAGGAGTTTTTTTCGGCATGGCGGTGGAAAGTGTGTGACCGAGAACCTTATATCCGTGTTCACCTCCTCCAGGCCATGGAAGAAGCCTGCCTAGACATATCAGTAGATGCGTGCCAGGGGTGGATCAGGCATGCAAGAGGATTTTACCCCCGCTGCCTGGCTAGGGCCAGTATAGCCTGTGATGTGGACGAGATTCTCTGGCCTGACCAAGACCAAAGACGGGATGCTGAGGCGGAATCATTTTTTTTTTTTTTTTTTTTTGTGTGTGTGTTGTACTGTGTAGTACATGAATGAATAAAAATGTGCCAGTGTATACACTGGTTGTGTCTTTTGTGTTCATCATGTGAAAAGGTTTTTGAGGGGGAACCACAAGCAACATAACTTATTGTATTGTTGTTATATTGTTTTGAATTTATTGCACCAGTGTGTAAGACTATTTTGTAGTGTGTGTGTTTTTGAGGGCTTGTGTGTGATGTCTGAGGGCAAAGTTGGGTTTTTCAGCAAGAGTGAATGGTTTTGGGTGTAGAGCTTCATTTTGACCTGAAAATAGGAGGTTTGGGGAATTGGGTGAGACGTTATGGATTTGTGTTTACTGTTTTGAGAATATGAGGCATAGTTTCAAGAAATGCATTTAAGCAATCAAGAAAAACTGTATGATCTTTAGAAATGAACAAGAACACAAAATATAGAGAGATAAAATCACAAAGAAAAAACAAAACCCTATAAAATATACAATAATGCTATTTAAATCATTTACATTTGGCTAACAATACAGTTCACACTCACACACACACACACACTCACACACACACTTCTGGCTCTCCTGCATTCCTGAACGCCTCTCTGATTGTGAAATGTGGGAAACAGGAGGTAAAGTTACCTGGACGTGTCTCACTCGCTTTTTTTTAAACTATGAAAAAACGAGGTCAGGAAAAAACGCAGCCACGTCACAGACGTATAAACTGCACTTTAATTATAAAGTAAAATATATTTCTATCTATTATTTATGATATTAATCAAGAACAACAAATAGATTTTATATATTTTGTATAGCAATAATATT
>CM040473.1:266061-273561 GCA_022758105.1 Pangasianodon gigas | reverse complement strand
ACGACTTGAGAAGAGCCTGGAGAGCTTCAGGGTGAGGAGCGGGGTCAGAGTCAGGGTGAGGGGCGGGGTCAGGGTCAGGGTGAGGGGCGGGGTCAGGGTGAGGGTGAGGGGCGGGGTCATCGGGATGGGTGGACTCTCATTAGACTTGATAGTGACTTTTGAGTGAAAACATTGACGGTGAGAATTCTACTTCCTGTTTCCGTCTCCAGTTGAGGACATCACACAGAACTGCATGCTGAACGAGACGTACGAGCTGCTGAGCAACTTCCTGTTGGACCTCCCCCAATCACCGTTCAACGACGGTCCGACACTCGACAGCGTGATCGTCCAGAGCGTTCCCACAGGTGAGACACACACACACACACACACACACACAGTGAATGGGACAGATGGTGAACAGTACAGTCATGTAGTGTGTGTATCTTCACTGTGTAGGTAACAAAGACAGTGACTTCAGCTACTACAACGAGTATAAAACACAGCTAACACCAGGAAGTGACAATGGCTACGAGTCGTACTCAGAGAGTCTGCAGAGCTCCATCACAGGTCAGAGCTAATCCTCTAATAATCTCCTCCAAACTCTGGGTTTAAATACACAACCATCTCACTCATTACTCTTAATATTCACTGCTAATATGATGAAAGTGTGAGTTTTCTCCGGAGTATAACGTTATGTTATTTTCTGTCTCTCTGCAGGAAGTTTCTTGAACCCGAGTTCTCCAGAATCCGCTGGAAGTGATTCAGATCATGAATACACAGAGACGCACTACACATACTCACCAAGTAAGCTTTAATCATAAAGATTATTACATTATTATTAATAATAATCAAGTGTCTGGCTCGACAGTGGCTCTCAGTTACTAGGACAGAACCATCACGTGATCAGTGTGTAAGGAATAAAACACTGTGTGTGGTGCTGTTATGGGAAAATAATCAACGACACAGTGCTGTGATGAAAGGCAGTTATTTTCCTTTAACAGCACGTCCCCAAGTGCTTTATTCTTCTTTTACCACAGCAATGATTACAAATGTAAGCTTATTAATGAATGTCAAAGCTTTTATCCGTTTATAATTACATTTAATGTAATTAGTTAGTTCTCATTTACGTTATAGCAGCTATAAGCAGAGAAAAAAAAAAAACACACAGCTTGTTACGCATGTTATCGAGAAACTGCAAAGAAGCGTAAACTCCTCTGTCCTGAAGATGTCGGAAAACTTAAAGTTACAGCTTTACCTCTGACTGTTACAAAGCGCTGACACTGGAGACTCCTTCCATCAATATGGAATATGGAATCTCCTTCCATAAACGATAACACATTAGAACGAGCGCATTATTATTAATGTTAAATTTGTCTTTTTTATAAAATAATGCTGCATGTGTGTATTTTCTTGATGTCGTGTTTAATGTGTGTGTTGGATGTGATTTCTCTCAGACAGCTTCATTAAGCAGGAGCCTGTGGAGAAGAAGAGACGAGGTCGACCTCCTAAACTGGGCCGCGGCTCCGAGCACTTCGTAGAGAACAAAAAGAACAAACATGGTGAGTGAGCTCTGAGTCACTGAGTTACTGGGACTGTGTTTGCTAAGTAGTGCGCACTACAGGAGAGTTAACCGACTTCCTGTTCTGACCCGACAGCTCCGCGCGGTACACACCTGTGGGAGTTCATCCGAGACATTCTGATCCACCCGGAGAAGAACCAGGGCCTGATGAAGTGGGAGGATCGCAGAGACGGCGTCTTTAAGTTCCTGAAGTCGGAGGCCGTGGCTCAGCTGTGGGGTCAGAAGAAGAAAAACAGCAGCATGACTTACGAGAAACTGAGCCGAGCAATGAGGTGAGACTCCACCCACAACTAACTGCTCATAATTATCATTAATTATCATCAATTAATTCTAATTATCATGAAGTCACAAAAGGATATTACAGATGGGTGTGAAATTAAATGTAATAATAGAATATTATCTATAAAACACATGCTTTCGATACGAGAAGGCTGACATACAACACGCTCACGGTTTAAGTGCTTAAAGCTGTGAGAACACTGTTGCTAGGCAACGGAAACATGGTCATCAAGCTAAAGCTAGCTAATTAATTAGGCTAGCAATTTAACTGGCTAGCTGTTAAGTCTTTAATAGAGACAGGAAATGAGAAACATCAGGAGCATTAACATTTACCTCAGAAGTGTTGACAGATTACTTGGAAAAGAATAAATTACACTTAGCATCACCCGCTAACACAGCTAACGTGGTAGCATGATAGATGAAGAAACATCTCTACGTGTTTTTTGCATCATCGTCCTCCAGCCAATCAGAGAGCAGTGAGGAACGTGCTCTAATCTGGACTTTGTTTTCTGCAGGTATTACTACAAGAGAGAAATTCTGGAGCGAGTGGACGGCCGGAGACTCGTTTACAAGTTCGGGAAGAACTCGAGCGGGTGGAAGTTGGAGGAGCTGGGAATGTGAGGAGGAACGTGAGGAGGAACGTGAGGAGGAACGTGAGGAGGAACGTGGAAGGTGTCATGAGCAAAGACATCATGAAGGACTTTACTGTAGAGACGCCTGGTTAGCGTGAAGGCTGGTTTTGTAGCTGAACTCCCCGCCCTGAGGGAGGAGCGTAACAGAGACGCTGTAAGCCTGTACTGGCTAAAGTAGGTTTTATGAACCGATAATAACGTCTTGTTGTAATTCATGTTGTTATCTTAAAATTTGACACTTCTTTTGTCCAATGGGCACGCAGGCGTGACCGTCACATGACCTCGTGTGGTTATGGTGGGGCTTTTGATGAAGGTTACAGAGATTTTTTATTTTTTTATTTTTTTACTCCCAGGCTGTGTTTCAGTGCTGTTTTTAACACACACTCATCCACTTCCCTTCTTTATTTCCACAAATTATCCAGAAGACATTAAGATCAACTGAGTTTTACTTCACTTTAATTTTACTTTATTAAATAAAAACATTACAGTCCAGTAGTAAAGCCTGTAATGGTCTGGTTTAAAGGTTTCCATTAGGGAGGTTCTGGTTCCTATTAAACACCATCAGAACCCAATAGGAACTTTTTGTCATGAGTAGATGATGGAAATCAGGAACCATTAGGAACCTCAATTTCCATTAAACTACAGACCTTTACAGTCCACCAGGAGCACATTAGATCCCATTAGGAACCAGTAAAAACCCCTCGTTATTTTAAATGATTTGTTGTAAAGAAATTGTGAGTGTAATGCAGATGATAAACGTGTCGAGCTTTAAGAGGAACTGTGCGAGACTGTTTTAGGAACTGTACTGAAACACAGGGAACGAAAATTTATACATTTTTAAACATTTTCAGGTCTTGTGTCTGCTGGAAAATAAGTGTCAAAGCTTAATGTACAGTTTTTCAATTTTTAAATCAATTTTTTGTTGTTATTGTTGTTTAAATGTAGAACAAAGTGAAGAGATAAAAATCTCAGTTAATCATTTTACTGCCACATGAAGTTTCTACAGAACATCATCACACTTATTATTATTATTATTATTATTATTATTATTATTGTGTTTATTCTCTTTAATACAGCTTGATAACGAATCAGGTAACAATCACGATGAATGTGTGTGTGTGTGTGTGTTCAGGGTGAGGGCTTGTTCTGTTTAGATGGTGTGTGTTTTAATCACACACGCTGTCTCCTGTATGAGACATATTTCTCAGATTTATATCACAGAAACGATATTCACTATTGTGTATGACACATTGTTGTATTTTATATCAGAAAATTTTTTAAAATAAAGTTTATGAAATGAAAATCATCTGTCTGCTGTCTTCACTGCACACCACACCACGGCTTTAACGGAAACATTACATAACACACAACGTGTGTGTGTGTGTGTGTGTGTGTGAGGTGAGTGTGTGTGTGTGTGTGTGTGTGTGTGTGTGTGAGGAGAGCATGAGGTGTCAATCAACGAGTGTGTGAACATCAGTGCAGTGTCATACAGGTGAGGCTCCGCCCACTCAGCCCTCCAGACCCCGTCTACCCACAATGCACTGCTCTGAGTGAGACAGTATTAAACTCCAGATGGTCTCTCAGCTGTGTGTGTGAACCGCAGTGTGTAAAAACACACACACACAAACACACACACACACCATGGACTCAACCATGCAGTCAGTGCTGTGTGTAAAGTGTGTATGTCTCTTTAGTTTGGATAAAGTGACAGAGTGCTGATTGGCTGATTATCTGATGATCTGATTGGCTGATGCAGTTCTGAGGCTCCTCCTCTTCACAACATCCACATTTTATTTTAGTGACTTTATTTTAAATCGTATAATGTGAATAAAAGAATCACCACAAGGTTGTGAGTTTAAATCTCAAAGGCAGCCACAGATCACAGTACTCTTCACTTCCTGTTTCAAGTGTCGCTAAGCGATGGAGGCGACTGCACATTACATCCAGCGCTGTCGAATTCTGGATTGTGATTGGTCAGAAAGTGTTGATTAATTTTCTATAACAGCAGCTCTCACAGTAGTGCAGGTTTATATTAATGCACTCGTTCTAATACGTTATGGTTTCCATAGTAACAGCTCATTCGCAGGGACGTGTACAGCAGACGCTCCACTGATAATAAACAGATTTTTAAAATTGTTGATAATGTTGAGGAGATGTTTATGTAACATTTATGGAAGGAGTCTCCAGTGTCAACACTTTGTAACAGTCAAACGACATCAAGAAAATACACACATACACCGTTATTTTATAAAAAACACAAATATAACATTTATATTAATGCGCTTGCTCTAATGCGTTATCGTTTCTATAGTAACAGCTCGTTCACTGGGACTCGTACAGCGGATGCGCCGCATAAACGATTAAAAAATAATCATCAATACGGTGACATTTTCTGTAAGGAGGTGTTTATGTAACATGTATGGAAGGAGTCTCCAGTGTCAGCGCTTTGTAACAGTCAGAGGTAAAGCTGTAACTTGAAGTTTTCCGACGTCTTCAGGACAGAGGAGTTTACGCTTCTTTGCGGTTTCTCAGTAACATGCCTAACAAGCTGCTTTTTTCTCTTATTAACTTGAAGAGAGAGAATAAAGAGAGGCTGGTGAGGGAACGAGTGTTTATAGCTGTTATAACGTAAGTGACAACAGGAACTAACTTGTTTCACGAATATTAAAAGTAACAATAAAGAGACGAAAAGTCTGATTAATAAATTGCTGTGGTGTGAGAGGAATAAAACACTGTGTGTGGAGCTGTTATGGGAAAATAATCAACTTCAGGGCTGTAACAGTAACCCCGCTAATTTATTACGTTTATAAAGGATGTTGCTGATAAACGTTCGGTTCTTGTGTGAATGAACCTGCAGTCGCTCCGTGTGACTGTCTCAGCGTTGTCTCAGTGTTGTCTCGGCGTTGTCTCGGTGTTGTCTCAGTGTTGTCTCGGTGTTGTCTCGGTGTTGTCTCAGCGTTGTCTCAGTGTTGTCTCAGCGTTGTCTCAGCTCACCTGCTGCGTTAACATGAACGTTCACAATAAACAAATAAACAGCAGATTTGTTAGAAAACTAAGTAGTAGAGCTAACACTAGAATATGTGTTACGCTCTGTGGGTTTGGAGTCGAGGCTGTGCTCGGGGTTTAATTCCTCGCCGGAGCACAGCGCACACTGCTGTTGTGTTACACTGTGGTTTGTGTTAAATATTAACCGTGTGCTTTGCGAGTGTTGTGTAGTCCATCAGTGCTGGAGAGAACAGATTTTAACATGAAGTGTGGAACTGCTAATTACACATGAAATGTTAAAAAGACCAGAATGAACTCACTACATGTTATTTATTTGTTTGTTTGTTTGTTTGTTTGTTGATGTAGTGATACACACACGCATGCTGTTTTAGAGCAGTAAAAATGAGGAGGTTTGGATGCAGCAGGTGAAATGTCTGAAATATTTTCACATTGTTAGAGTTCTCATTAGTGCACTCCTTCAAGACCATGTGTGTGAATTATGACAGAGTTTTCTCTCTCACACACACACACACACACACACACACACACACACACTCACACACACTCACACATAAAGCACCCAGACATTCGACACTGTAAGAGGACAAAGGCCATTCACACCTGTGGTCGAGGCACCGAGAGCGCTGTACCTGTTCAGCAGGTGTTTCTGGCACAGATTCAGGATCGGCTTCAAGCACGTAACTTACTGGAAACTCCGTTAGCGCTGCCAGTAAAGCGGAGCAGGAGGGGCGTGGCCGAGGGCTGTGATTGGCTGAGAGTGATATCAGCTTCTTGTGTTGTTGTCACGATATAGTGAACGAGTAACCAGGCCGGTTATTATTCCACTTCATGCTTTCACTTTCCCACCCGCGCACTCTCAGCCTCAGCGCATCGATCCGTATCACACTCCATAACTCATAAAGCTACCTGACAGAAAAAAATCTCGACCTGCAGGTTCATTTAGTTTAACCGTAAACGAAGCCTTGTTTAACCCCGCTGCAGTCAGCAACTTCAGGCCTTCTGCTTATTTTAAAATCCTGCATCTAGATTTTTCTTCTGCTCAGATCTGATTTATATAAACTGTAGTGTTGAAAACAGAGGCCTGGTTTCTGACAGCTCTGAGTTAGCAGTTAGCGGTCAAAGCTAAGTGTGTTTACAGTGTAATTTGAGTTTTTTCTCAGCAATATTTCAACACATCTGAAGGAAATGCCGACGTTTCTGGCAGTTCTGTCTCACTTTCACTGTGTCTTCTACAGCTGTGTGTTAGCAAGCTAAACACATTAGCCTCAGGCATTAGCTAGCTTTTGCACAGCATCCACATTTCTCAGTTTTCTAGCAGCAGTTTTTTCTCAACTTTAACCACATGAACAGTGAGTGTGCTGTGCGCGTAGCTTCCCGTCTCGAAACATAAATCTAACACGATTTCCATTTAAACATTCATCACTACGATGTGGTCCGTATTAGCGAGCTAAGAAGTGTGCAAGATAGTGTGCATGTAGCATTTGGAACACTCCCATCATGCTGGAAGGAAGCGGCGGGGTTTTCAGTTGTTTATTCATTGCTCTCATAGCTGACATAGTTTAGGGACCTAAAAGATTACTCAAGACCTATAAATGTTAGCAACAATCTCAGCTAATAGGTTAAGTTTATGAGCTACACAGTCTCACAAATTACAACACACACAACTCTAATAATTAGTAGAAAAAGATATGAAGATTAAGGTTTAGGTCAGGGGGCGGAGTCAGGGGGCGCGGTTAGTATTTGTAGCTTTTCACAAATATTATTTTCTAAAATAAACGTATAAAACAAAAGAGGAGACTCTCGTGTTTGCAAATGAAGCGAGTCCACGTGGGGTAGCGAGTGCTTTGGGAACCGCTGTGTTAAAGTGTTAAAGGTTCTGTGTAGAACCCAAGAACAGCAACAGCATCGTCCTCTCAGAAAGGGTTAGAACCCAACAACAGCAACAGCATCGTCCTCTCAGAAAGGGTTAGAACCCAACAACAACAACAGCATCGTCCTCTCAGAAAGGGTTAGAACCCAACAACA
>CM040473.1:251676-265961 GCA_022758105.1 Pangasianodon gigas | reverse complement strand
TAGAACCCAACAACAGCAACAGCATCGTCCTCTCAGAAAGGGTTAGAACCCAACAACAACAACAGCATCGTCCTCTCAGAAAGGGTTAGAACCCAACAACAGCAACGGACGTCCTCTCAGAAAGGGTTAGAACCCAACAACAACAACAGCATCGTCCTCTCAGAAAGGGTTAGAACCCAACAACAACAACAGCATCGTCCTCTCAGAAAGGGTTAGAACCCTTAAAGAAGAACCTGTTTGTTTTCTGAGAGTGTACTAATTCATTTCCTGTGCAGGCTGTCATGATAAAACATCAAAAATATGAAAAGGATGAAGAGGATCACAAATTATAAAACATGATTTTATTTCGCGATGGTGACGTGAAAGCAGACGCTGTGATGATCTTAAAGCAAAAATACTACAAGGCATCAGGGAGGAACTTTTCCTCAGGGACATACAGAAAAGTCCAACAGTCTCTGAGAATCTGGGAATTTATTCATTATTTCATTTGAAAAGTTTAAAACAAGGACAGGAAATGTTCGTTATGCTGTAGATTCTGCACTAGGTCTGTAGAAATGTCAGTAAGCGTGTGATATCGATCGTGTCTGAACTCCTTTGTACGAAAGCTGGGATTTTGCTCGAGTCTGATCTGCGTGTTCAGACGGCACTCGGATGGATTTGATCCGACTCGGAGCGTCAGGTTTTACACAAACCCGCAGCGTGTCGAGCTCGAGTGCAAAAAAAACGCTGGATTCTTTTCACTCGTGGTGTTGATGGTGATATAAACTGTAATGAAAACGTTTGTGTTAAATTAAACAAGATTGAAACGGAAGTATTTTGTCTCGTGCTCTCAGACTTTGTGAGAATTTCTGGAAGAGATCTGGAGTAGAACGTTTGGTGAAGGTATTCATGGGTGAAATCTTGTATGTAGTTATGATAGAGGTGTAACTCAGGAGGTGTCAGGTGTCGCATCTGAACTCGTGAAAAACAGCAAACTGATAAAATTATGACAAAACTTCTGTCATGTTATTGTTTTTATGCTTTAGACGTACGTCCTGTAACAGCAGACACGTGAACGCGTGCTCTCTGCCCTGAGGACACAGTTTATGGAACTGAGTAGCTCGTGTTATTTAACTAAAAAAACAAACTCTGATATAAAAAAACTGTGAAGTGACGACAGGATGAAGTGCGACACAGTCGAGGTGTAAAATGCTGACCTGTGAAAACATGCAGCGATATTTTTTTTGTAACACAATATCGCAATAACTTTATAAACTGCGATTATAAACACCACACGCAGGAATACAAGCGTCACGGCGTCTCACCGAAACACACAACCTCAACACCTGAAATCCTGAATATGAAACATGAAACAGTGACTTATTGTGTGTTTGAACAGGAGGTGGTGTGTGTGTGTGTGTGTGTGTGTGTGTGTGTGTGTGTGTTATCTGATGAACTGGTGCTGAACTGATCCTCGTCTGACCCTCAGCGTTAATGAAGTCAAACAGGTTTAACACACAGAGCTGTAGAACTTTATCCTCCATCGACAAACACACACCTACACACACACACACACAATGCTGTTACCAGAGCTGGAGATTTATCAGACAGCATCAGATTACACACACACACACACACACACAGCCCAGTTTCCTTTGCAGTGCAGATTAAAATCTCCACTGTTTAATGTTGAGTGAAATTAATGAGTGTAAACAGCAAAAACACACTTGAAGCATGATGTGTGTGTGTGTGTGTGTGTTGATAATCAGTTGTACAGTATACTGCAGTATTCAACACATATTATTATACACTCTTATAAGCTGGAGAATCTTCAACTGTCCTTCAGTTGCCCTCGTGGAGGAACGTTTACATCAGCGGCTCCCAAACTTCAAGGCCAAATGACCCTCACACAGATGTGCTGGAGTTTCTGTGACCCCCAAACAGATGTGCTGGAGTTTCTGTGACCCCCAAACAGATGTGATGGAGTTTCTGTGACCCTCACACAGATGTGATGGAGTTTCTGTGACCCTCAAACAGATGTGATGGAGTTTCTGTGACCCTCACACAGATGTGCTGGAGTTTCTGTGACCCCCAAACAGATGTGATGGAGTTTTGTGACCCCCAAACAGATGTGATGAAGTTTTGTGACCCCACCTCTTGACCACTCTACATTAATTTTATTTCTGAGGTATAATGTATAAGCTGTAAATCTGTTTCTGTGTATTTTCGTGTTTGTTTTCAGGACGTCTGCTGATCCACTCAGAGTCGCTCGATGGTGTTGAGGAGCTAGCAGAGCTGAACTCTTACGCTAGCTCAGCGCATTAGCGTAGTGAAAACGACTAAAATATCACGTACACTCTCCATTCAACATGTCCTGTAGCACAGGTCTTCATAGCCAGAGCGATATTTAATATTCATTAGTAAAATAAACGAATAAAACAGAAGAGGAGTGTTTGTAAGTGTGGGGTTGTGAGCGCTAGTTTTGGAGCCGCTGTGTTAAAGGTTCTGTGTGGAACTCTGCAACAACAGTGTCAGTGTTACAATACAATCATCCAGTGAACCTATGAGTGAACTAATTATCCAATCACACGTCCTCTACTGAACTGGGGGCGTGGCCTGTTTTACTGGAACTTTAATTATCCGGTGAACGCTCGTTAAAGAACTCATCACTAGAGCTGAACTGATTGTGTCAGGTGTTTTTAGTGCGTGTGTGTGTGTGTTTTCTTTATACACAGTGTGTTACATCCTTCATGATGATTTAAAGATTTTATTTCACGGCACTCTTCGTCATTTTTGTGATCAAAGAAATGATTTTATTCAGAATATTAAAGTCTGCTTTGTTCTTTAAACATATATTTTTAAATACAGTAACATTAATATGTTATTAATAATAATATAACATCAGAAATATTGTATTTATCCAGAGTTTCTTTAATTTAAATTTTATTCATTTATTAAATTCACTATTTTCAGTGTTTTTTTTTAATTAATGTGTAAATGTAAGATCCCTCATTAAGGGTTATAACGAATTAAATTCTTCAGTGTGGTCCTGAAAATGCATTTTGTGTGTGTGTGTGTGTGTAGAAGGTGTGTGTAGTTTTTACACCTCATTGCTTATTGAGTTTCACGTCACACACTCACAGGATATTTAATTTCATTTTTAATGAATAAAACACACAATGTACACACAATTCCACACTGTGTTTATTTCTCTCACACTCTGCGTGTGTGTGAGTGCGTGTGTAACAGTCTGCAGTGTGTGTGTGTTTGTGAGTGTGTGTGTAACAGTCTGCAGTGTGTGTGTGTGTGTGTGTGTGTGTGTGTGTGTTTTATAGTCATAAAAGCTCAGTTCCAGTAAGGAGTTATTAGTGGAACTTTGGACTGGAGAGTGCAGCACTCAGGACGAACCACAAACATGTTTACAAATGTAGTGTGTGTGCTTTTTATTTTTATTTTATTTATTTATTTATTTTTAAATTTTCCCCACATATGACTCTTTTTTATTTTTATATTTGGAATATATTTCATGTGGTTTTATTTTATCACACTTTATTCACATGATGTCATGTTTGCAGTTTCAGGACATGACACTTTTTCCCCCCAGATAATATCATGTGAAAAACATGCTGTGTGAGTGTGTGTGTAACAGTCTGCAGTGTGTGTGTGTGTGTGTGTGTGTGTGTAACAGTCTGCAGTGTGTGTGTGTAACAGTCTGCAGTGTGTGTGTGTGTGTGTGTCTCGACTCCTCCTGAATCTCGTGCTGTGTCATTAAAACTCGTGCTGCTGACGTCACTTTATGATTTTCAGAGTAAACGGGAGCGGCTCTGTTATTGTCCTCCGACACATGACCTTTGACCTCGAGCAGTCCTAAAATCCTCAAATGTGAAACAGAAGAAAAGTTTGTTTTTACTTTATTATGATTTCTGAGTGAATATAGCCGAGGAAGTAAACAGTGTGTGTGTGTGTGTGTTATCAGAATGTGAGTCATTCTCAATCTGGTTAAAAAGAAATATGCAGAACACACACACACACACTGCAGACTGTTACACACACACACACACACACACACTGCAGACTGTTACACACACACACACACACACACTGCAGACTGTTACACACATGATACAGGAGTATATTAATCACTGATGTTATAGATACTTATAGTAATTACAGATTATAGAGTTATATACACATATATTTAATAAATTACACACTATATATATATACTATTTATAAATATCTGTATTTATTTATACAGATACATATTACAGGTACACATTGCAGATATATATATACACACACACACACACACATACATAAATATATAACGTAGTGATTATATATATTCTTTTATTTAATATATTTTTTATAATATATGACATTCATATACTTACATTATACTGTATACGTATAGTTACATATAAACTATGCATGATGATATAGATTATGCAGATTATATTAATAAATAAATAAATAAATAAATAAATATATATATATATATATATATATATATATATATATATATATATATATATATATATATAAAATAAAAAATAATAATAAAATAATAGACATGGCAGTGTAATTTATTTATTTATTATTAGTTTGTTTGTTTGTGTATTATTTATCCTGTGTGTTTATCATCACGCTCTGTGTGTATTTGTTTGCTGTTGCTATAATAAATGTGAAATAACGTGTAATAAAAGATATTTATCAGAGATACAGTTCACACACACACACACACACACACACGCACACACACACACACAGGCAACACACACACTCCTATAAAGGTTTTTTTTTTTATATCTCCTCATTTGACTAAAAATATCAGTAAGATTTTATGATTTTAAAAACTAACATGGCTGCTGCGATCATTCGGCTGTAGCCTGTGACCTTTGACCTTCACCGGTGCTAACAGTGCTAAAGTGAGACGTAACAGAGTGTTATTCTACTACAGCTCACGTTAGATCAGATTTCACTGTGATTCACATCTCAGTTTACATTAAATAATCAAGTTCAGGTTTAAATGTCACCCTTTGTGACACCATTTACAAGCCTAATGCTAACGCTAACGCTAATTTACAAGCCTAATGCTAACGCTAAGTCTAATTTACAAGCCTAATGCTAACGCTAACGCTAACTCTAATTTACAAGCCTAATGCTAATGCTAACGCTAACTCCAAACTAAAAAATAAACTATTCTATAAAAATATTTGCTCTAATCTTCATCTGCTCACTCCGTAATCTCACCCTGATATAAGTGATAGTGTAAATGTACAGCGTGTTTACACAGGGTTAAGTTCCTTCAGCTTCTACTGTAATTACACTTTTAAACTTTGGGGGTGGGGCTTCAGTGGGTGGAGCTACATGTTAGCTACATTAGCCTGAATAAGAAAACCTTCATATGATGACAGGTGATCGTAAGCAACCTGCATATATATCGAAACTTAAAATCACCTCATGTGACCTCATGTTTCCAGCGAAATGCCATAAACACACATACACACATGCACTTGCACACACACACACACACACACGCACACACACACACCACACTAGCGTGTGTCCTCCAGTTTTCCCATCAGTAATTAAACACACCCAGTTGCACCCTGTACTAATCACGGCTTTAGTCACTCCAGCGCTGGACTTTGTGCCGCGTTTCCTGTTTTTAAAAACGCCTCTGCTCTGAATTTTCATTACAAATCTGCGACATTACAAAATATGACATCATACAAGAAGAAGAAAAAAAGGGCAGCCAATCAGAATGATCCATGCAGATTAGATAACCAGAGATCACTGTGAATAATATATCCCTCTTCCAGCAGCGAGTAAACTTCACGTGTGTGAAAGTTTATTTCTTTACTTTAGCAGTTGGACAAATCGCTGACGTTAGCATGTGCATGTGTTAGCTAGCCTCTTTCTCATCATTAGCTAGTGTCATTAGCATATTTTTAAAATAAGGTTTAGGTCACATGACTCAAACGGTGAGACTTGGCTGTTTTAACTCATGCACAGCTTCATTCAGCACAAAACATAAACCCTTCTGCTGCTCGCTACATTAATCTCAGCGCAGCAGGTCTCTGATCGAACCTCGCAAAAGTTCTACACAAATTCATAATTCAGTAAAACAGTCAGATTTTTGTGCCAGACTCCAGTAAACACCTCAGACTCCAGTAAACACCTCAGACTCTAATAAACACCTCAGACTCCAATAAACACCTCAGACTCCAGTAAACACCTCAGACTCTAATAAACACCTCAGACTCCAATAAACACCTCAGACTCCAGTAAACACCTCAGACTCCAGTAAACACCTCAGACTCCAATAAACACCTCAGCTTTTTATTATTAATTTTTATAAGAGATAAAGATTTTTTTTACCTCAGAAATCAGCTGCGTCATGTAACTCTCCTAAATCACATAAATTTGGGCACAAATAAAATTTTTTTTTTTTTAAAGAAATGACTTTTTCAATCATTTTGGTTGTAATGAGTAGGGAATAGGGAATAGGGAGTAGGGAGTAGGGAATAGGGAATAGGGAATGAGGAGTAGGGAGTAGGGAATAGGGAGTAGGGAGTAGGGAATAGGGAATAAGGAGTAGGGAATAGGGAATAGGGAATAAGGAGTAGGGAGTAGGGAATAGGGAGTAGGGAATAGGGAATAGGGAATAGGGAGTAGGGAATAGGGAATAGGGAATAAGGAGTAGGGAGTAGGGAATAGGGAGTAGGGAATAGGGAATAGGGAATAGGGAGTAGGGAATAGGGAATAGGGAATAAGGAGTAGGGAGTAGGGAGCTGTCTTAATTTTAGCACTGCAGTTTCCCAGAATGCATCTGTTTCAGGCTGAGAGGACACCAACATGAGGAATAGATACAGTAAACATGTTTACAGCAAACACACACACGTACACACACACACGTACACACACGTACACACACACAGAGGATGTGGTTGTTTAACCTTGGGCCTGCAGGAGAGTGTAGTAGTGAGTATAATGTAGCTGGAACATCACCACACTCACCTGATTCAACTCTCAGCTAATTAACACACCTGAACCATGTTAAACTGTGTGTGTGTGTGTGTGTGTGTGTTAATCTCCTCTTCAGTCCACTTTACAGCACACCTGACAGACATGTCCGTGTCCAGCAGCAGACGTGCAGAGCAGAGCGCTACGTCACTCCGAGCTCCAGAGTACTGCACTGTTCAGTGTGTGTTGTTGTTGCTATGGTAACTGATGCTGTAATCAGGAACATGCGTGTGTGGATTTGGACAGAATGTCAGTCAGAACCATGCTCTGGGTCGGATCAAGTACTGTCTCAGGGATGTCAGGTTGTGTTCCAAATCACAGGTGTGATTAATGCTCGTGTGTGTGTGTGTGTGTGTGTGGATGTAATATCACATTGCTCAATTCTGGAAATCTGCAGTTATCTGTTGCGACACACACCTCTAACCACAGCACTGTTATAGAAAAAGACCTTAAATATGGACGGAACCAATCAGCAAACAGAGCGACAGCACGAACAGGAAGCTGTGACCAAATATGGAAAATTGGGGAAACAAGAGACAAGTGGAGCAAATCAACAGAAACATTTGGGGGTAATGAGGACAGGAAGCTGTGACCATATAAGGAAAAAGGATAACGAAGCAGGTCAGTAGAGACAGAATATGTAATTTATGAATTATGTTGTTAATGAACTGAATCCTGAATCACTTTTGAATCAGCTCGTTCACGACGAGATCGTCTTTGTGTCTCTGCATCCAGGTGATTGTTTAGAGCCACGCCCATTTTCCATCGTTTCTTTTCTCTGCTCTGTGATTGGCTGTGATGATTGGCATGCAGCTTTAGTGCACAATGCTAATCTGAAGGCTTTACACTGCCATTACCTATTAGCGACATTAGCCTTGTGGTTGCAGTGCAAAACTAAAGAAACAAGCCTCACACAGCGACACGTCTGAGTTAAAAAATGATAAAACGATACGGTGGATTTCAGATTTGGAGAAAAAAAGAGACTTCGTTTAATCGTCGACTTTGAGGCAGTGATGTGGAAATGCAGCTGGTGTGTTATTCACGTGTCTGAGCGTGTTTTTGTGTGAGCTGCAGGGCGTCAGGAATGAAAGTACAACACAGCCGTGTGTGAATAGTGTAGATGTGAAAGTGAGACTGTGCAGTGTGTGTGCAGTGTGTGTGTGTGTGTGTGTGTGTGTGTGTGTGTTAATCTTTACACAGAACTGACAAACAACGAGTCCTGTTGTTCCTGCAGTATCAGTTTATCTTCATGGAAAATTCTCAGGCAGCACACACACACACACACACACTAATCACTGCTGAGTTACATGAAGTAAATACAGAAATTATTATAACACTCTAACATGAACACAGAGATGATTTTATAATTCTTTAATCACAGATTTTATAAAAGTGATGCACAGACATAGCAGTTTGTTCATGATGTACAGTAGCTACACAAAGGAGAAGAATCACAGTATAAATGTCACGATCCCTGTGCTGGTGAGAAAAAAGAAAGTGATGAGCTGTTTGGTCGACTCTTACTGGCGAATCAAAGTATCATAATCTCTGTTTTTTTATCATTTCTGGACTTACGTCATGTAAATCACCAGTGATTCATGTGTGTGTGTGTGTGTGTGTACTGTTTGGCTTCACTGCAATAAATCATGATGCACAAGTGAATTGTACTGTTTATGTTCTCTTCTGTTTTAAGGCAGTTGGGGTCAGAGGTCAGAGGTCAGTAATGGTATAGACCCTAAACCCTGAGTCCTGTTCACTCTGTCTCTGAGTATTTTACTGTATACAGTTTTATCTGTCTCAGTCTGGAGCAGTGACACACACACACACACACATGCACACAGACACATACACACACACGCACTTACACAATATATACAATATGTAGAGCATGTAAACAGTGTAAAGTGTGTAGAGTGTAAAGCGTGTAAAATGTGTAAAGTGTGTACAGCGTGTAAAGTGTGTAAAGTGTGTAAAGCTTGTAAAGTGTGTAAAATGTGAACAGTGTGTGAAGCGTGTAAAATGTGTAAAATGTGTAAAGTGTGTACAGCGTGTAAAGTGTGTACAGCGTGTAAGGTGTGTAAAGATTGTAAAGTGTGTAAAATGTGAACAGTGTGTGAAAGCGTATAAAATGTGTACAGCGTATAAAGTGTGTAAAGCGTGTGAAGTGTGTAAGGTGTGTAAAGCGCGTAAAATGTGTAAGGTGTGTAAAGCGTGTAAAATGTGTAAGGTGTGTAAAGCGTGTAAAATGTGTAAAGTGTGTACAACATATAAAGTGTATAAAATGTCTACAGTGTATAAAGTGTGTAAAGAGTGTACAGTGTGTAAAGATTGTAAAGTGTGTACAGCGTGTAAAGAGTGTACAGTGTATAAAGTGTATAAAATGTGTACAGTGTATAAAGTGTATAAAATGTGTAAAGTGTGTACAGCGTGTAAAGAGTGTAAAATGTATAAAATGTGTAGAGTGTATAAAGTGTGTAAGGTGCGTAAAGCGTGTAAAATGTGTAAAGTGTGTACAACATATAAAGTGTATAAAAAGTGTACAGTGTATAAAGTGTGTAAAGTGTGTAAATTGTATAATGAGAGAAACAAGTGAAAAGACACAGAGCTTCAGTTACAGAGTGTGTCAGTGTGTGCTAATAATGTGTAACCTATTGTTAAAAACTGTATATGTAGAGCATGTAAAGAGTGTAAAGTGTGTAAAGCGTGTAAAGTGTGTAAGGTGTGTAAAGCGTGTAAAATGTGTAAAGTGTGTACAGCGTGTAAAGTGTGTAAAGAGTGTACAGTGTGTAAAGCGTGTAAAGTGTGTAAAGCGTGTACAGCGTGTAAAGAGTGTAAAGTGTGTAAAGCGTGTAAAGTGTGTACAACATATAAAGTGTATAAAATGTGTACAGTGTATAAAGTGTATAAAATGTGTAAAGTGTGTAAAGCGTGTAAAATGTGTACAGTGTATAAAGTGTGTACAGCGTGTAAAATGTGTACAGTGTATAAAGTGTGTACAGCGTGTAAAATGTGTACAGTGTGTACAGCATGTAAAATGTGTACAGTGTGTAAAGAGTGTACAGCGTGTAAAATGTGTACAGTGTGTAAAGAGTGTACAGCGTGTAAAATGTGTAAAGTGTGTACAGCGTGTAAAGTGTGTAAAGAGTGTACAGTGTGTAAAGCGTGTAAAGTGTGTAAAGCGTGTACAGCGTGTAAAATGTGTACAGTGTATAAAGTGTGTACAGCGTGTAAAATGTGTAAAGAGTGTACAGCGTGTAAAGTGTGTAAAGAGTGTACAGTGTATAAAGTGTATAAAATGTGTAAAGTGTGTAAAGCGTGTAAAATGTGTACAGTGTATAAAGTGTGTACAGCGTGTAAAATGTGTACAGTGTGTACAGCATGTAAAATGTGTACAGTGTATAAAGTGTATAAAGTGTGTACAGCGTGTAAAATGTGTACAGTGTGTAAAGAGTGTAAAGTGTGTAAATTGTATAATGAGAGAAACAAGTGAAAAGACACAGAGCTTCAGTTACAAAGTGTGTCAGTGTGTGCTAATAATGTGTAACCTATTGTTAAAAACTGGAACTGTGAGGTGTGTGTGTGTGTGTGTGTGTGAGTGTGTGTAGGTAAGGGGTGTGTCAGGGAGGAATTCAGCGCACCTTCCTGAGAAGAATGAAGTTTAGGTAAAGGGGAAAAGCAGGGAAAATCCCAGCGTGCTTATACAAATAAGCGGCCAGTGACATCACGTTAGGGGTGGGGCTGGAAGAGGTGGGCGGGGCTTCGTGTACAGCAGCAGTAGACTGAGTTCAGGTCTAAAGCTAAAAATGAACAAACACGCAGTAAAGTTTAACTTTATGAGATCATTGTGTAAATTCCCAGCTATGAGCTGAAGACTGTGTCGTGTTCTTCAGTTTACTTTATTTCACTGTTTGTCAGAAGCTTTTGGTTTAAACTCAGTGACACATCGAAGTAATATTTAAGATTTAGGAAAATTCAGAAATACAGGAATGTCCTCGTACCCTGTTCAGGATATAAACATAATAAAACATTTACAGAAAATACTTTTAATGTGAGTCAACAAAATGTACAATCAAGATTAAAATAGCCTCATCAGCTCCACCTGCTGGTCTGACAGGAAACTGCAGCAGTCCAACACACGCAGAGTGTGTGTGTGTGTGTGTGTGTGTGTGAGAGAGAGAGAGAGTGTGTGTGTGTGTGTGTGTGTGTGTGTGTGTGTGTGTGTGTGTGTGAGAGAGAGAGTGTGTGTGTGTGTGTGTGTGTGTGTGTGAGAGAGAGAGTGTGTGTGTGTGTGTGTGTGTGTGTGTGTGAGAGAGAGAGTGTATGTGTGTGTGTTTGTGTGTGTGTGTGTGTGTGAGGTGTTTTGACACTGAGTTTAAAGCTTTTATGAAGATTGTTTTGCACGCAGCGTTAAAGAATCACCTCAATAAAACCGTCTGAAGGCTACGAAGTCTTTTAGAGTTCCTCAGTTGGTTCTTGTGGGGTTTTATGTAGAACCGTACAGCAGTGTTTTTAGAGAGAGTTCTAAAGTAGAACCTTAAAGTAAACCTACTTACAACCTAAACGTTCTAAATAGAGAGTTTATAAAGTCATATAAACCTGTAACCACTGAACCTGTAGCTAAATTCATCCTCATGCCATGAAATAGTTCTTTATTTCTACTGTGTATTTATATAAAGCACGACCTGCTGCTGATCATAATCAGGTCATAGAGTTTCACTTTTATAGAAAATTTTCAGAATCGTAAAACTCCTAATTGCTGTATTTATATATTTTGTTATTAAAGTGTGTTAAAATGTCAGTTTAATCAGGGATTAGAAATGATTTATTTTCATTTTGGTTTGTTTTGAACAGAAATATTTTTTACATTCCTGCTCCATCGTTCCACACCCTCATTATCTAGAAACCAGTTCGAATGAAATAAGTCATCAGATAATAATGTATTCTACAGAAGATCATCTGCTCTCCTTGTAGTGACACTAGAATAGAAATCAAACCAGAACTGTGTGAATTTATTTTAAGCTTTTTCAGAGCTTCCTCCTACTTTACAGTGTGATTTGATGCTTGTAGAATCGCAGAAAAAAATCTTTTCTACACGGATTTAGAGTAATTTTGTTGATGGTTTCGATTATGTTCGATGAAAAATTTCACATTTTTTCCATTTTTCGTTCCCTGTCATTTTTTTAGTCCCATGTCAGTATGAAGAATGGTTTGAGGACTTTACTGTATCATCGAGCTTCACCAGAAACAAATCGTATTTTAATCCCAAAACTGACAAAAAGAGAAAAACACAGGAAATGACAGCTGTGTGATCATGATAGAAATAAATCTTCTCTCTCCACAACGCTGTGATGTTCTGGTAGCAGGTGTGATGGAGTGAGAGAGCGCAGTGGAGGTACAGACTGAACACATTTAAACATGTCACCACACACACACACACACACACCCCAGTCTTGTGTTTTTCCTGTAAAACTACACACGTGAGTAACAGGAGTAAACACCTATTTTAGTCTCTATTAGATAATTGTGTTATGTAAGAAGTATTGTATTTCAAGCCAGACGTGTTTCCTCATACTGACAATAACCACTTCACATTTATACTTTTATTTTATTACTTTATTCAGTTGGACAGTTTTTACACATTTATTAATGCAAACGTTACAAATAATAATTTTAATAATAATGCGATTTTGTGATTTTATCAGATCCAAATGTTTAACATACCTGTACACGAGGTAGAGGGGTGCCAATACTTTTGTACAGAGCTAAGATGGACCTCGGTCAGTAATACGGTCTTTTATACAATTCAAACCCAGTTTAATATTAAAGATGATCATCAATGTGTGTGTGTGTGTGTGTGCACGTGTGTGTGTGTTTGTGTGAGGGACTGTGTGTGTCTGTGTGCATGTGTGTGTGTGTGTGTGCGCGTGGGTGTGTGTGTGTGAATCATTCTGAACTGATTAACGTCACATGGCCTAGAAGTTCAACAGGTCTCACAAACAAGATGCTCAGTTTGTGACTCACACACACACACCCCTACACACACACACACACTCACACACCCCTACACACACACACACCCACACCCCTACACACATACACACACACATTCACACACACACACAAACACACACACATGCACACACACCCCTACACACACACACACTGACACATACACACACTCACACACACACACCTCACTGTAATATCTGGACTGAAGCTTATTGTGTGATTAAATGTAATGTTGATGTGAAACCGTCGTTAATAATCCTTTAATGTTTTATCCGCATGCTGTGACATGCTATAGGTGTGTGTGTGTCTGTGTGTGTGTGTAGGGGTGTGTGTGTCTGTGTTTGTGTGTGTGTGTATGTATGTGTTGCATTGTGGGAATTTCACTTTTCACCATGAGGATTATGGGAAACTGTTTTTCCCGTCACTGTGGTCTTTTTCTCTTCAGTTAGTTCATTAGATTTCATTTGCATATTCAAATAAGGCAGACAGTGGACTCTGTGTGTGTGTGTGTGTGTGTGTGTGTGTTATATTTGAATAGCAAATGTGTAAAAAAAATAACAGTCTTGTGCTCAAACATGCAAAAGACGCTTCAGTGAAACGCATGTATGTGTGTGTGTAGTGAAGTGACTTGTGGCCAAGTATAGTGACCCATACTTGGAATTTGTGCTCTGCATTTAACCCATCCAAGTGCACACACACACACACACACACACACACACACACACACACACACACACACACACACCCCCGGAGCAGTGGGCAGTGCCGGGGAGCAGTTGGGGGTTCGGTGCCTTGCTCAAGGGTCTCACCTCAGTCGTGGTATTGAGGGTGGGAGAGAGCGCTGGTCATTCACTCCCCCCACCTTCAATCCCTGCTGGACCTGAGACTCAAACCCACAACCTTCAGGTTCACCTTCGGGTTACAAGTCCGACTCTCTATCCATTAGGCCACGACCGTGTGCGTGTGTGTGTGTGTGTGTGTGCGTGTGTGCGTGTGAGAGAGAGAGAGTGAGTGAGTGAGAGTGAGTGAGTGAGTGAGTGAGTGCGTGTGAGTGTGTGTGCGTGCGTGTGAGTGTGTGTGTGTGAATGTGTGGGACTGTGTGTGTGTGTGCGTGTGTTTGTGCGAGTGTGTGTGCGTGTGAGTGTGTGTGTGTGCGCGCGCGTGCATGTGTGCGTGTGAGTGTGTGTATGTGTGCGTGTAAGTGTGTGTGTGTGTGAGTGTGAGTGTGTGTGTGAGTGTGCGTGCGTGTGTGTGTGTGTTTGTGTGTG
>CM040473.1:241520-247346 GCA_022758105.1 Pangasianodon gigas | reverse complement strand
TGAGTGAGACAGTGAGTAAGAGTGAGTAAGAGTGAGTGAGACAGTGAGTAAGAGTGAGTAAGAGTGAGTGAGACAGTGAGTAAGAGTGAGTGAGACAGTGAGACAGTGAGTGAGACAGTGAGTAAGAGTGAGTGAGATAGTGAGACAGTGAGTGAGACAGTGAGACAGTCAGTGAGTGAGTCAGTGAGACAGTGAGAGAGTTATAAACTCATGTCCTCAGTGAGACTGGAGCGTAACCCTGCAGGATGAAGACGCAGCTTCTGTGAGAAACGGCTGATGTTCTAGTGAGAAACTAATTAAACAGAATGAAGCCTGTGAGTCTCAGCTTTAAATAAAATCCCTCATTTCAATTCATGTGCAAATCCAGTTCCCGCCTAATTAGTCTGAGAGAGAGAGAGTGTGTGTGTGTGTGTGGCTAATTGAGGTTAGGAGTGTGTTAAATGGAGATGTAGGTCAGTGGGTCTGAAGCAGGAGTGTGTGTTTATTTTGGAGGTTTTGTTCAGCGAAGTGGAAAACGTGATGCGCTTTTAAACACTTCACACTCGCTCACTCGCTCACTCGCTCCTCATAACGACAGAAAGAGACGAAAAATAAAAGGTTTACAAACAGTTTACAAGTTTTATAACTTACAGTTTACAGGTTTTATAATTTACAGTTTACAGATTTTATAATTTACAGGAATTATAATGTAGACTAGAAAGAGAAATGGGTCATTTTATTTTCATTTCCAAACACAGACATAGGGGGCGGGGCTGTTTTACAGACAGTGGGCGGGGCTGTTTTACAGACAGTGGGCGGGGCTGTTTTACAGACAGTGGGCGGGGCTCATTTAGCTTTTCCTGTGCACAGATTTAGTCCGTCTGTCTCTGTGTGTCTCTCAGGTGACGTCTCTGGGCGTGAGCACCTTCAGTCTCTGTGCTCTGAGTGTTGATCGCTTCCAGACATTAACAAGCTCCTCCTCCTCCTCCTCTAAGACCCCTGAGTCTTTCGGCTCCATCGTGTCGAAGCTGTCAGTGATCTGGGTGGGCTCGCTGCTCCTCGCCGCCCCCGAGCTCATGATCTGGCGTTTGGACACGGAGCTGTCTCGCGTCTCGCGTCTCCCTGTGGACTCGTGCGTCCGTCTGCCTCCTTCATCGCCTCATTTCTCCGAATCTGTCTATTCCCTCGTCATGACATACCACGAGTCGCGCATGTGGTGGATCTTCGGCTGCTTTTTCTGCCTGCCTTTGCTTTTCTCGTTCTCATGTCATCTTCTGACGAGCCAGATCTCCGACAGCACCGTCCACGCGTCCTCTTCCTGTCCCGCTTCCTCGTCTTCCTCCGCGTCCAAGAAGCTCGTCACGTTGCTAGCGATCGTTTACGGAGTGTTCTGCCTCCCCGAACACGCCTGGAACATCGGGCTCACCTACGCCGGAGTGCAAGTGGGCGGGGCCACGCTGGCGCTGCTGGCTCTGATTGGTCAGTTCCTGATGTTCGTCAGGGCCTCGGCCACGCCCATTTTGATCCTCAGCTTGTGTCGATCGTTGGGGCAGAGCTTCGTGGACTGCTGCTGTTGCTGCTGTGAAGAATGTCTGCCCAACAAACCTTCATCACCATCGCTGGCGTCATCGTCTGTGTCATCCTCATCGTCAGTTTTGGAGAAAGAGAAGAAGTTGCAGGTCGACTTTGACAAGAAAATGAAAGAGAATTCGGCGGAGATGGCTATAGGAACTCCATGCTGAGATCTCAGACCAGTCGTGATCACTGCGCTGGAACAGATACAGCAGATCAGCCGTGTACATCTCACTGATTTCATTCATAACTTCCACACTCATATCATCTCCTGACTATAACAGAGCTGGACACTGACTCCGCCCACTCTATCAGTGGAACAGTGAACTGGACAGTGTTTATAGTCCAGCGTAAGGACAAGTGTCCATCATGTTCCCTTGGTTTGGACATTTTGGACAGGTTTAAACAGTGACACTGCTGAATGGAGCCACAGCTACAGTTATTCAATCTAACACCCATAACACTAATGACCTTCATGTTATATTTTATATATATCTCTCTTATCATGTGTTATTGTTTTTATTTGTTCCGTAAGCTGTATGCGACTAAATACACTGCTAGTGTGGGATTTTAGGTTTCTGAGGAATAAAAACATGCTGGATGTTCTGGTTAGCGAGTTGGCTTTGGGGTCAGCGAGTAACACAGCGCTTGTTTTTGTACATTTTCATGTTGTGTGATTTTGCAGTGATGGAGTTTACGGGAATTAGACACGTGCTAATAAATAAAATCCAAAATACACACCAACACTTCAGCATCATCATCAACCACTCGAGAGGAAGTTATTGAAGTGGGAAACGTTTTTAGACAGGTCATTTAGAAATCGAGAACTCTTAAGGGTTCTCTGGGTGAAGCGTTAAAGGTCTTTAGATGTAGAAGCTCAGAACAGGTTTCAGAAATGATTCCTTTACCTGGAAACCTAAAACTAAAAACCTGTCTAAAAACCTTTTATTATCCAGCTTCTGAGAGTGCACGTGTGCAGAACAAATCAAATTATTGATCATTATTTGCTTCTTAATATAAAAATCTGTCAGACAACATTTAAAATAATGGTCTTTAAGAGGTTCCCTAATGGGTTCTTTGGATAATTGTGGGTTCTTTGCCTTCTAAAAGTGTTCTGTTCTGTGTTGGAACTCTTTCTGATGGAAAAACCCTGTTGATGAAGGTCATTAAGGGCTCTACGTGTTCTGAGAGTGTATAATGGGAGTAAAGGACGTTTAGTCTAAACTATAGCGCTGAGTTTTGAGCTGTGTGAGAACACACTAATCACTGAGGTTGTTACAGGTGTGTGTCTTTAACAAGTGAGTTAACTGGAGCGTTCTGATTGGCTGGTGCTGATGACACTTGACTATTTAACACCGTGAGTTAAGCTGATCTGTTTTTCTTTTCTTTTCTTCTTCTTCCTTAAAGCTGATTTTCAGTTCTTATGAAAATGTAATTTCTATATCTGTGTAATGAACAGTATGAGAAGATTCTGTAGTTTTTAGTGTAATTCTTAGCTTTTCTTTTTTTTCTTCTTTATCTGTTCAGGGCTTGAACTTTCCTCTGGGTTTTTGTTTTCAAGCTTGCTTGACTAATCCATTTCCACTGAAACTCTTTTCCCATTTCTGATATTTTCAGTAGTAGTGATGGTTTCTGTGCCGCTCTGTTGCTTAACTTCATTCTATACTGATATTAATGTCAGCAAAAAGAATTATGGAGTTATTGCGAGTGAGAAACACACTGCTGTTAGGTTCGTTAGAAGTTGGCTGATTAGCCTAGCATTAGCCACATTAACTCTGTCTTGGTATGTCTGGATGAACAGACCCTGTTTGATTTGCTAAAAAGTGTGTGATGTTAGCATAACTGTGTAGCTTAATGTTATGAAACTCTCATAACTAGCTGAGATTATTTACATGTTCTTAAACAATCTGATCTTTATCTGATCACGTGGTCATGCATTATATCTTAATTAAAAGCAGATTAATGTTATCAGAGTTTAGGTTCAAGAACTTTGTCAAATGCACAAGTGTTCTGTGGAGAATGAACTCCTGAGGTTTTGAGGATAAATAAATATAAAAATATCTGGATTTTAGTTCCATGATCAGATTGTTTAAGTGTAAAGTTACAAAAGCAACACGAGCACTAAACACCACAAACGTCATCCAGCAGCAAACCCCTGAGCAACGGCCACTAAAGCCTCAAATCCCAATATTCATCTTTCTCGTGGTAGGAAGTGTAGAGTCACCTGAAGGTGATGGAGAACTGTGACGCTGTGTGTTTATAACCCGAGTATCTGACGAACACGTTAACGCTGGCGTGCGGATAAACACACCGAGGGAATTAGAAATAAAATCAGATTATTTTGTAGGTGTAAAAATACACATTACGTTTATTATGATGAGATTTTGAGGTTGATTTTGTTTTTTTTCTCTGTGTTGTGAGTTTATGGAATCCTCAAAATGATGAAAGTCAATAATAGACTCTTTAATGAGGCAAAAATATAACAGGATACAAACATACATCATTTCACTATTTCAGACCTTTGGACATAAATACACGAGGTTTTTTTTTTTTAAGTCTCGCTGTTCAGTTTGTGGATGTTGATAAAGCATTGAGAACTGTGATGCTGGGGTGTGTGTGTGTGTGTGTGTGTGTGTCTGTCGTGTTACACAAGACTAGGAATTTATTGTAGATTACAAAAATATTTAATATAGTTGAAGTACAGAACAGTAATAACACACTGTAGTCATCATCCAGCCTTCAGAACATTTACATATAAAACGTTTAACATTTACTCTGTGTGTGTGTGTGTGTGTGTGTGTGTGTGTGTGTGTGTGTGTGTGTTTTAAATCTAAACTGTAGCTCAGTAATGAAACTTGAAGACTGTATTATATTTTTTCATTTATTCACAGCTGAACTCAATAAAAGATGAAAGATGTTTTGGTTGTTGTGTCAGACACAGAGGAAATATTCATAAACTCAGCGTGAACTTCACAGAGCACAGAAATATCATTCAGAGCGCTAACTTTCTCACAGCCCCAAAACTCCTACACATCTCTCTCTCTCTCACACACACACACACACACACACACACACACACACACAGGGGGTAAATCTGTAAGAACCATATTGTTCTGTCGGCCCCCTCAGAGCCCCTCTGGGTTGCTAAGCGACCAACACACACGCACCACCCTTCAGCTTTGACAGTGTGGTTGCTAAGCAACCGTTACACACCGTCTCGGCCTCCGGACCCGGCCTTTACTGCGTCACTGAGAGCAAAGTTTTCCTGAAGTTCATTATTGTTATTTTTAAAAGAACTTCATTAATTTTTTTATGTTCAATTCTAAAACCACAAACGATAATAAATTAGCGCACATTTTTAGAGTGTGAGACGTTAAAATACATTTTTCTTTTGTGTTTTGTTTTTGTTTTATTTATTACTCTAAAGGCTTATGACTTTATTACTTTATTTATTACTTTAAAGTGAATTATTTGTCCACAGCGAGGATTTAATCCTTTACACGTAATCCACTAAAGGATGAGAAACATTTAGATATTTACAGGATGATCAGAGAGAGCAGAGGATTAAATTCAAACACACACACACACACACACACACACACAGCAGTTAAACTGAAATATTAAACATTCTAATAAACACTGATAATATTAATAGAATTATTCGAGTCCCAGTGAAGTGGAGGATTATGGGAAGCAGGTCCTCAGGCTTCTGCATGCTGTGGAGTAAAATAACAATCTCTCTGTGGTCATTTATTTAAAGTCATTTATCTCGAACATGACGCTCTCTTTATTCCTGTGAGGCGTCGGCTGATGTGATCCGAGCCTCTGCGGAGGAACCGAGAGCCGAGACGACCCCCTGAGAGGAACAGTGCTGAAAGAGGTTCTGCGTGGACGTGTGATCTATGGTTCTAACTCCACATGGTCCACAGGTTAATGTTCTCCTGCAGACTGTAGAGATCAGGACGGAACCGGACCCTCTGACACAGTTCTACAGCTGTGTGAGACGCATCTCACAGGAAATAAAGCAGAGTTTATTTCTGTATTAAAACACACTCGTACACACTTCTGGAACAAAGTGTTATATTTTAAACTGGAATTTTTTAGGAGTGTCATTTACTATTCTCCAGTTTCCAACATGTTATAAAGATAAAAAGTTCTTCTAGGAGTCTGTTCCTCGAGATTCAGATCTGAATATATGAAAGTTTCTAAACCATCTTTATAAATAACACATTAGATAAAACAGAGCGCTGGATATTAAAGTTCCTAGAACCATTC
>CM040473.1:236520-239020 GCA_022758105.1 Pangasianodon gigas | reverse complement strand
TGTGTGTGTGTGTGTGTGTGTGGCTGATTAATTTCAGGCATTTGCTGGCCTCTGGTGGTGAAATAGAAATCTGGCAACACAAAAGGTTAAAAAAACAACAACAATCTGCTATATTACACAATACACACTGCAAACTACACACTGTACAATACACACTGCACGCTACACACTGTACAATACACACTACACACTGCACAATACACACTGTACAATACACACTGCACGCTACACACTGCACACTACACACTGTACAATACACACTGTACGCTACACACTGTACAATACACACTGCACGCTACACACTGCACGCTACACACTGTACAATACACACTGTACGCTACACACTGTACAATACACACTGCACGCTACACACTGCACACTACACACTGTACAATACACACTGCACACTACACACTGCACGCTACACACTGCACGCTACACACTGCACACTACACACTGTACAATACACACTGCACGCTACACACTGCACAATACACACTGTACAATACACACTGCACACTACACACTGTACAATACACACTGCACGCTACACACTGCACGCTACACACTGCACACCATGTAAAGCCCATGTGACAGTCTCAGAGGAACACCTCTACACATTTATCCTCATTAAAAATTCTATTCAGTTATGAATATACATCAATATGCAAATCTGAAAACGCCCCCATGTCCTCTCTAATAGTGTAATATCACTAACTTTACAACAACAAATAAAGACTCCCCCGTGTTAGTTCTCTTTCTGATCGGGAAACACTCTGCTCTCGGGTTCTGCACAGAACCTTTAAGGGTTCTCCGGAGAGAGAGTTTAATTCTTCTAAATGTTCTGAGTGTAGTTTGTTTCAGCTGTTCACCAGACGGGAGTGAACACTCTGATCGGGTTCGCTAGTGATTTATAGCTGAATGATTGTGATGTCATATGATCAGGTTTATGATTGGCTGATGATTTTTATAAGCTTAACTTAAGCTCCGCCCACACTGCCCCAGAACATGGATTAAAAACAACTGAATGGATACAAAACAATCCGAAACAAAGAAGTAAATAAAATTTGTGAATAAAATGTTTGCATCAGAAGTGTATAAGGACAAGAAAAGACACAACACACACACTTCTCTAAACCATGGAGTGTTTTTATATTTGTTAATTTTAATCACAGAAATCACAACAGATTGTTTTTTTCTCTCAAAGTCCAGTCAGAAGAAGAGTTTTGGGTTTTGTTGTTATTTACAACATCGAGTTAAAAATCAGGACAGGTTTTAAAACCAACCATGTGTCTGGAAAAGACCGAACTGTACACACGTGGAACTGGAGATTTAACGCTGCTGATGATCAGGACATCAAATAAAAGAAATAAATAAAACAGGACAAATGTTCACACCTTTAATTCGTCTCTGATGATCTGAGCCTAAACAGTGCAGAAGGACTGATTTAAGGTGGACTGGAGTTTAAACCTGATGTAATAACAATGCAACTCAGTGGCACTTTAAAAACTGAAAGAAGAACCGCTCATTTCTTTTCATTTCTTTAAATAACCGAAAACGACTACAAATCTGGACTCATGGGTCAGAAAGCAAACAGATTGAAGGTGGACTGGAGCTTTAAGTCCAAAATAACACTATTCCACCTTAAACTGAGAACACCGTTAGCTAGCTGACCCAGGAATCCGGCTGCTTTGTGATTTCATTTCTCATTTCACTTCTTAGATTAAAACACTTCTGATCACACACAAGATTAAAAATCTCAGGGAAGTCATTATAACATTAATATTCATACTGTCCAGAAAACAAAACAGAACAATGACACTGTGTGTGTGTGTGTATGTGTGTGTGTTTAAAGGAATGAGGTGCGACAAGTAAGTTGTACAACACACACAGGGAAAAAAAAACACTTGACGCAAAACAACGGCATGTTGTTGCTAATACACAACCACTTAAAAAACTTTAATGCATGCTGTAGTATATACACACGATGCTAAACTGGAGGCTATACGCTATCATTACATGTTAGCTACGTTAGCCTTGACTACGCTGGGAAGGAAGAGACATTGTGGATATTTTTTTAGGACCTTTTCTTTAAACGTATACACACACACACACACACACAACAAAGGCAAACCTGAAACAAAAAAACACATTAGTGTGAAACGTCACTATCGTCTCAGTCTGAGTTATGAAGGTGTGTGTCTGCATGATTTCGTTATTAGGATAATCGCCTAATCATTTTATCGCGGTTTACGATATTATCACAAAACTTCCACTTTCACACGCTGACGTGACAATGATTCTGAAGTGTCCTCGATGAAGACAGCGTGATTTATCGTATAACCAACTATTGATCTATGAAAAGGCTGAAAGACACACATACACACAAACACGCACAAAAAAAACAAAAACGTCTTCATCATGTGACTGTGAAATCCGTCTGGTCTGAAATTCGTTGTTATAAAAAATGCATAAAAGTTAAAAAAAAAAAAAAAAAAAA
>CM040473.1:224659-236420 GCA_022758105.1 Pangasianodon gigas | reverse complement strand
TCAGCTCCTCCTGGTTCTGGAGTGCTGGATCAGCCACTGTAGTGTGATATCTAACACACACACACACACACACACACACAGATTAAATATAAATAGATTAAACAGATTAAATATAAGCAGATTAAATATCGTGTGTGTGTGTGTGCGTGTCTTACCGATGTTGTCCTTCTCCTTACATGAGATGGAGTAGCAGCAGATCTCCCGGTCCTGGATGGCAGACAGGTTCCTAACGAAGGGGCGGAGTCTCAATTAGTTAAGATTTCTCACTAAGATTTAGCTCATTAAGAATCCGTTAATGAATCACACTCACATCCTCTCGATCAGCTCCTTCTCGTCCAGCGCCCCATGCAGGTCCCTCTTATTGCCCAACACCAGAACCTGCAGCGCACACACACACACACACACACACACACACACACGTGCACACACACACACGTGCACAAACACACACACACCACTCACATTATACATAATAAACCACACAACTATAAAGAACTTAGATAAAGTACTGACTGAATTAAGTCTGTGTGTCGTCTCACCTGTCTCACCTGTGTATTCTCCTGTGCTGTGTGTTAGATTGTGTAGTTGTAGTGCAGTAGTGTGTGACAGAGAAATGACGTGTGGAACATCAGAACCTGCTCTGGTGAGTAATAAGTATGTGAGTGGTGGTGTGGTGGTGTGGGCGGGGCATGTGTAGACTTTGCTGTGTGTGTTGTGTTGTGTGTGTGTGTGTTGTGAGTCTGCTGTTTTGTTCTTTGTGATTATTACTCTATAATAGAGATGTGTAACAGACGGTGTATGAGAGCGTTACACACTCACAGGAATGCCCTGCAGCTGCGGTTTGTCTAACAGGTTGTGCAGCTCGTTTTTAGACGCCTCGATTTTCTCCGGATCTGCAGCGTCCACCATATACCTGAGACACATACACACCACACACCACACACACACACACACACACAAACACACACAGATAGGAGTTAGTCTGCAATAAGACCAAATATAAGGTATAAGGTACTATAAGGTGTGTGTGTGTGTGTGTGTGTTACGATAATAATGTTAATGGATGTCTAACACTAATGAGTGTTACAGTAATGAGTGTGTTACAGTAACAAGTGTGTTATTGTAATGAGTGTGTAACAGTAACGAGTGTGTTACAGTAATGAGTGTGTAACAGTAATGAGTGTGTTACAGTAATGAGTGTGTTATTGTAATGAGTGTATAACAGTAATGAGTGTGTAACAGTAATGAGTGTGTAACAGTAACGAGTGTGTTATTGTAATGAGTGTATAACAGTAACGAGTGTGTTATTGTAATGAGTGTATAACAGTAATGAGTGTGTAACAGTAATGAGTGTGTTACAGTAACGAGTGTGTTATTGTAATGAGTGTATAACAGTAACGAGTGTGTTATTGTAATGAGTGTATAACAGTAATGAGTGTATAACAGTAACGAGTGTGTAACAGTAACGAGTGTGTTACAGTAATGAGTGTGTTACAGTAACGAGTGTGTTACAGTAACGAGTGTGTTATTGTAATGAGTGTATAACAGTAATGAGTGTGTAACAGTAACGAGTGTGTTATTGTAATGAGTGTGTTACAGTAATGAGTGTAACAGTAATGAGTGTGTAACAGTAACGAGTGTGTTATTGTAATGAGTGTGTTACAGTAATGAGTGTGTAACAGTAACGAGTGTGTTATTGTAATGAGTGTGTAACAGTAACGAGTGTGTTATTGTAATGAGTGTGTAACAGTAATGAGTGTGTTATTGTAATGAGTGTATAACAGTAATGAGTGTATAACAGTAACGAGTGTGTAACAGTAACGAGTGTGTTACAGTAATGAGTGTGTTACAGTAATGAGTGTGTAACAGTAACGAGTGTGTTATTGTAATGAGTGTGTAACAGTAACGAGTGTGTAACAGTAACGAGTGTGTAACAGTAATGAGTGTGTTATTGTAATGAGTGTGTTATTGTAATGAGTGTGTAACAGTAACGAGTGTGTAACAGTAACGAGTGTGTAACAGTAATGAGTGTGTTATTGTAATGAGTGTGTTACTGTAATGAGTGTGTAACAGTAATGAGTGTGTTATTGTAATGAGTGTGTTACTGTAATGAGTGTGTAACAGTAACGAGTGTGTAACAGTAACGAGTGTGTAACAGTAATGAGTGTGTTACTGTAATGAGTGTAACAGTAACGAGTGTGTAACAGTAACGAGTGTGTTACTGTAATGAGTGGTGTTACTGTAGTGTGTGTGTGTGTGTGTGTGTGTGTGTGTGTGTGTACTCACACGATGGCGCTGACTCCCCTGCAGTATCTCTCCCACATACTGCGGAACCGCGGCTGCCCACCGATATCCCACAGCTACACACACACACACACACACACACACACACACACACTGGTGTTACAGGTCTGGTCAGTGCAGAGTCGCTGTGTGTCTGATGGCGTAAGGATTTCTCGAAACCCTTCAGGAAAGTGTAACGTCACCACAACAACTTTTTACTGTGTGTAAAAGTTACAGATAAAAGATAAAAGTCCTTTATAACAGCTTTGGGAAGATTTTAGCTCGTCTCATCTGCACACTTTTACTTTTCCTTTTACAGTCATGAGTTTCAGACGTTTATTCCGAGTTTACGATGAAAAAGAGATTAGAGTGAAAAAAAACTTTATAGTGATAAAATGACAGAAAACTCCGACTCTCACCTTAATGGTGACGTTTCCTTTAGTGATCTTGCGCATGTTGAAGCCGACGGTGGGGATCATGTCCTCGCTGAACTGTCCTGACTGCACACACACACACACACACACACACACACACACACACACACACACACACACAGGGAACACTTAGCTCTCATCACACAACACAGTCTAGCACTTTAGTACAGATGTAGAGAGATTTGGAACACAGTCAGAAGTGAAATTTTGTCCAAGGCTCAGTGTGTGTGTGTGTGTGTGTGTGTGTGTGTGTGTGTGTGTGTGTGAAATAGCTGTAAATCAGTTTTAGGGCTCCCAGTCAGAGGTGTAAATTTATTCACGAATGACCTTCCTCTGAGTGTGTGTGTGTGTGTGTGATGCTCATGATGCTGAAATTAGAGTGTACAAAATGAAAGATGGCCAACACACAGGTGATACTCTGACATCAGCAGTGACATCATCAGCCTCAGGGACAGTGCTGTCAGGGGGCGTGTCCAGGTTAAGCCTAAATAAGCCCCGCCCATATTCAAATTCAAACAGGATAATGTTTCTATTTATCAATCTGTTTCTATTGTTTTTATAAAAACTATAAAATTTATTCTCATGTAAATGAACAGACTCTAGCCCCACCCCTAGGCCACGCCTCCTAGCTGGGTCTGATGCTGGTGTGGTGCGACTCCGGACTCTGCGCTGAGGAACAAAGTACCGGATTTCTCCTGATTCGTTATCAGCGGCTGTATCTCTGACAGTAATGTCGGCTTGTTCGTGGCGGTCCGGCGGTGCGGCTCTGACCCGGCCGCTCGGCGCTCAGCCACACGGCTCGTGTTCCGCAGTAACGGCAGAAGACTTCCCCACGTGTCCCAGTCACAGTGTTTTTTTTTAACGAGGTCTTAAGGGAGCTGCACTGATGATTAAAGTGTGAATCACACATCACAACACTTCCTGATTTGGAAACTCGAGTCAGAAACACACTCACGCTGATGCGCTGGATGATGAGCCTGTTTTTATATATTTACAATCCTCACTTACACCATAATCAACACCTGTTACGAGTTTCACCGTTACATACGGACTTCCTCACGATGTTCAACCAAAATAAGTGTTTGTGTGAATTTCATGTGTAAATTTATATTTTTAAAAAAATCTGAATAAAATATAATAACAAACACATACACACAAAAAAAACCTAAAATCTATACATGATAAATGATATTTATTTTTCTTTATTCAAAAACTACAGAACTTACAGAATAATTTAGCACTAAAACTCTTTTCACTGATAAACAGATCAACAGCACGATAAACTAGAACAGTGCGGACACAACACTCAGCCCTGCTACAGCTACACACACAGCTACACACAGCTACACACACAGCTACACACATTCTCACACACACAGTTACACACAGTTACACACAGTCCTCATAGTTACACAAACAGCTACACACACAGTTAAACAGTTACACACAGTCACACACACAGTTACACAAACAGTTACACACAGTTACACACAGTCTCACACACAGTTATAAACAGTCATACACACAATTACACACACAGTCCTCAGAGTTACACAGTCTCACACACAGTTACACGCACAGTCTCACACACACGGTCTCACACACACAGTCATTACAGTTACACACACAGTTACACACACAGTCACACACAGTCTCACACACACAGTTACACACACAGTTACACACAGTTACATACACAGTCACACACACAGATACACACAGTCTCACACACACAGATACACACAGTCTCACACACACAGTTACACACACAGTCACACACAGTTACATACACAGTCTCACACACAGTTACACACAGTTACATACACAGTCACACACACAGATACACACAGTCTCACACACACAGATACACACAGTCTCACACACACAGATACACACAGTCTCACACACACACATACTCACACAGTTACACACACAGTCCTCACAATTACACACACAGATCTTATAGTTACACACACAGTCCTCACAGTTACACTGTTACACACACAGTCCTCACAGTTACACTGTTACACACGCCGTTACACAGTTACACACTGGCTGTAATACCGCGATACTGAAGCACAGGCGATTTATCAGGAGGCACCGACTCTCATCATCATCATCATCATCATCATCACAGCAGGTCCAGAGGAGATGAAACCACACCTGCTGCTGCTGATGAAGATGATGATGAGGCCCCTAATGATAAAGAACACACACACACACACACTATTACCGCGATCACGTTGACGAAGGTGGTCTTCCCGGAGTACTGCAGGCCCACGAGCGTCAGCTCCATCTCCTCCTTCCAGAACAGAGCTTTAAACCAGTCCAGGAGTTTATTAAATAACGCGATCATCCTGGACCTGGATCTGGACCTGGATCTGGACCTGGATCTGGATGATGAAGATGATGATGATGATGAAGGTGGTGGTGTGTGTATCGATCAGCTGACTCCGGCCCGGAGGATGGAGGAAGGATGAAGGGAAGATGGAGGGATGAAACCTTCCGGCTTTAACGGAGGAGAAAAAAAAAAACAAGGAGACGGAGCGATAGAAAACTCGACGCTCGGTTCCGGTCCACTGCGGGTGTGTTCCGAATGAATCTCTCTCTCTCTCTCTCTCTCTCTCTCTCTCTCTCTCTCTCTCTCTTTGCCCTTGCTTGGGTGGGGTTTCGGACACACAGCTGATCCTAAACAATGCGGGTTAGATGGAGAGGAGAAGGACAGAAGAAGAGCAGCGCCTCCAGTCCACCAGCCAACTGCGCCCCCTATCGCACACCGCGAGAACTCACTCCTTTACCCACCCGCATTCCGAACAAACCCGGAAATTATTCTGAAATTTACACTCGCAGATTCTCCACCTCCATCAGCCTTCCTTACTCCAACACACGATTTTTTTTAGCTTGATGTAAATAAAATACCGAATAAAATGTCTGCGTTTATAAATATAAAATCATTTACGTATCTATATTTATTTTTCTGATGTGAATTTGACGAATGTGCTTTAGTGGAATATTTAAATCCCATCACGTGCTTGTTTTTGTTGTGTAGCGAGCAACAACACAACTACACACCAAGTACACACACACACACACACACACACAGATAAAACCATGAGGTTAAACTAAACTGAGAGTGTTAATAACCTGCTCTGTGTTTAGTCTCCTCCTGTTCGTGTTGCCAGCTACACTCACTGGCCACTTTATTAGGAACACTAGACTACTTTGCTCTCAGCCTCAGTTCTTCATGTCAGGATTCCACAAGATGTTGGAAACATTCCTTTGAGATTCTGCTCCATGTTGAGATGATCGTGTCCCAGTCAATTCCTGCAGATTTTTCAGGAGCACTTTAATGCTGTCAATCGTCCCAAAGGTGTCCTACTGGACTCAGATCCGGTGACTGGGAAGCCCACTGAAGAAGAACACTGAACTCATCGTCATGTTCATGAAACCAGTTTGAGACGAGTTTTGCTTTGTGACATGGAGCATCATCATGCTGGAATGATAAGCCATTAGAAGATGGTAAATTGTGGCCATGAAGGGAAGCACATGATCAGTAACAATACTCAAATAGACTGTGGCATTCAAGCCATGATTGATTGGTATTAACAGACCCAAAGTGTGTCAAGAAAACATTCCCCACACCATCACACCACCTCCACCAGCCTGGACTGGTGACACAAGGCAGACTGAGTCCATGGATTCATGCTCTTGGTGCTGAATTCTGACTCTACATCTGTGTTCCTCAGCAGAAATCCAGATTCATCAGACCAGGCAACGTTTCTCCAGTCTTCAGCTGTCCAGTGTTGGTGAGTCTGTGCCCACTGCAGCCTCAGCTTTCTGTTCTCAGCTGAGAGAAGAGGAACCCGACGTGGTCTTCTGCTGTTGTAGCTTTTCTGCCTCAAGGTTCAGCATGTTGTGCATTCTGAGATGCTTTTCTGCTCACCACAGCTGTACAGAGTGATTATCTGAGTTACTGTAGCCTTTCTGTCAGCTCGAACCAGTCTGGCCATTTTCCTCTGATCTCTCTCATCAACATCCGTCTGCAGAACTGACGCTCACTGGAAGTTTTTTCTTTATTGCACCATTCTGAGTAAAACTCAGAAACTCTACAGAGTGATGTGTGTGAAAATCAGCAGGAGAGCAATAGTTATAGAAAGACTCACAGCAGCCTGTCAGAATCACTGAGATCACATTTTTTTCTTCATTGTGATGGTTGATGTGAACGTTACCTGAAGCTGCTGTCTGTATCTGTGTGATTTTATACACTGCGCTGCTACACGATTGGCTGATTAGAGAACTGCATGAAAGTGTTGGTGTACTGATGTTCCTAATAAAGTGCTCGGTGAGTGTATATGAGCATTACATGATTGTTTACATTATATTCTTGGATAAAAGGAACACATTTTGGTTTACATGCTAATTATTTCGTCTTATAAATGTGCAACTTTTCTAATATAAATATGAAACTGTACAATATCACATTCCTCACTGTTTTTTGTCCAATCCTTTTTTTAAAAAAAAAAGTGAAAATATTTTTCCACCTTCACACATACTTTATACTGAGGTTAAATCTTTCAAAAAATAATCACTGATTATTTTATTGTATATATATATTATTATATATAATATTGTATATGATGTGTTTTGAACTCTGTCATTAATACAGTGTGTGTTTTGGATTTTGATGCTTTTATTTTATATTTAGAAAACTTTAATGACATTGTTATTACACTCATTTTACAGTGTTAATAATGTCAGTATATATGGATAAAATCCCACGAGTGACATTTATGCAAATCAGATAAATGAGGATTTCTCAGAATTGATCATCATTCCAAAATATAAAAACATAAATATTATTTTTGGTTTGAATGGTAGCTGAAAGTTTGCTTTGTGAGGTAAATGACAGTTTAACAATTTTCTGAACAAAAAACATCTTTCAACCCAAATACAGTAGAAGTTTAAATGTACCACGTGACTATTTTATTTATTATACGTTTTTTTCTCGATGTTTTCTCACCTGAGTTCATTTTACAAAAGTATAATATTAAAAATAAATGAAATAATAAAGGATTAAAAAAGATTAAATTGATTTATAAATTAGAGACGAACTGCATACATCAGTGTTTATGTTTAAAAATTATAAATAATAATATAATATAATATAATATAAACACAGTGTATTTTTTATCTAAACGCTCTTTATCCAGAGATTGTCTCACTGTCCAATCAGAGTCCATCGCGTGCTTATGCGTCAAGCCAATCACCGCGCAGGAGGCGGGGCTTGTTGGAATACGGGTGGGTAAAGAAGAGAGCGCCAGTAAACGCGCAGGAGGAAGTCTGAAGATCCCGAGGTGTGAAATTTCAGCGTGAAGCTCATCAGCACATTCACCCCGTGTCTCTGTGAGCAGCTTTATTTCCCACAGTGTCCGTATAACCGCTTTGAAGAGCTCGCTAACGCTGCTAAAGCTAACTCCAGAGTCGCTGTCAAACTAGCAGGTTAGCTCATGTTAGCTTAGCGTAGCTTAGCAGTGCTAGGTTGATGATGTGGTTTAAAGCCGCAGTTTGGGATTCAGTCTGAAGGCTTTTGCTGTGTGATGAGCCGCATGACGTCATCTGTGTTTTCCTTCTGCGTTTCAGAAATTCCACAACATGAAAGCTGAAGCACTGTCACGTGATTTGGGGTAAGTATTGGCACCCTGCACCTGCACAGGTACACAGCACACCTGTAAACACAGCTGTGTGTGAATAAACAGCTGCAGCGCTGAACACACAGGCTGTGTGTCATCATTCTGTAGAGCACTCGTGGTATCCCACAATGCATTGCAGCAGCGTAGCGCTCACACCAGCGAGTCATGTGGAACTTGTGTGTTTGCTGTTTTTTATTTCAGAACGTGATCATGAGAAACTCGGCGTCAGCGCGTCGTCACTGAAAGTCCGGGGTCTCGTCCGATTTCTGTCGCTCGCTCCGCCATGGGCACTACGCTGAGCGAACCCTGCATCTACGACAAGCTCTCGGAGAGCATCGACATCCTGCGGCAGTCCGGCTATCGCTACGGCATGTCCGAGAGCGAGATCGAGAAGTTCATCAAGCAGGTCTTGGAGACGAACGAGCCTCGCCGAGAAGCGGCCCAGTTCCCCGTCCTGCGGGCCGCCGGCAGGGTAGTGAGCTCACCGGCCCCGTCCCAAATCACTCTCACTCAGAGTAGGGCACTGGACCACGCGCATGTGCTGATCAGCACCGGGTTCATCCTGTGTGCTAGTGTTATTCACAACACACACGCGCACACACACACACACAAGCACACGCGCACACACACACACATACACATACGCACGCACACACACACGCACGCACACACACACACACACTGTACACTCGGAGTGATGAGGTGCCATGAAGCTGAATCCTAACTGAAACACAGCTGAGGTTCATTTACACTGAAAGTCTCTGATGATGTTTTGTGCAGCTTCGTGATATTTTCATAAATCTCGATAAAATGTTACACACGTATCACAGTGTGAGCGTGAGATATCAGCACAAGCGTACGGCCAGGAGCGTCTCGCTCTCTCTCTCTCTGTGTGTCTCTCTCTCTCTGTCTCTCTTTCTCTCCCTCCCTGTCTCTCTCTCTGTCTCTCTCTCTCTCTCTGTTTCTCTCTCTGTGTCTCTCTCCCTCTCTCCCTCCCTCCCTCCCTCTCTCTCTCTCTCTCTGTCTCTCTCTCTCTCTCTCTGTTTCTCTCTCTGTGTCTCTCTCCCTCCCTCTCTCCCTCCCTCCCTCTCTCCCTCTCTCTCTCAGGGCTGTAATCCCACAGTTCTGTATAATCCTGTTGAATATCTCTGTGCTCTGTCGCTCTATTCCTGTAGTTGTTAAACTCTTCAGTGTTAGTGATGTGTGTTAATTTCAGCTGTGTTTCTGAGCACTCTTTCGTGTTGTGGTCGTGTCAGTGTGTAACAGTGTGTAACAGTGTGTAACGGTGTGTAACGGTGTGTAAAGCTGTGTCACTGTTAATGTGGTGTTGTGGGCGGGGTCTGTGCAGGTGGTCGTGTGCGTGCTGCTGCTGGTGGTTTTGGCGTTTGCGTACGCTCAGAGTTTGCCTGCGTCCGGCTCGGTCAGCGCAGCGGAGCAGTACAACTGGTCATCACCTCTGAGTCACATCCGACTGCTGTCGCTGCCCATCGCCAAGAAGTACAACCTGCACAGTAAGAGCAGCACCTCCGCTGGACACACGCCGACCGTCACGTGCACAGCGTTACAGCGGTGTGACATCACTGCTAAGACGCAAAAAACGTCTCAGATTCACACAGTCAGGCATTTCACTCGCAGCCCTCTCTCGGGCCTGTTCCACTCTAACTCTCACGTCTGACACGTCACTCATGTCGCTTCGGTTTGTCACTTGTGGGCGTGTCCCTTCCTCCCCGTGGATTGGGTTCTGACGGGAAACGGTACAATGTTGTAGAGCCGACTGCGTACGATTTACTGCAATTTACTTTTGTTTAAAACATGTTCTCCTATTGTACTATTTTACATGAAGAGGCTTTATATTAGCTATTAACAGATTAACTAACTTTACTAGCTACATGCGCTCACCACCGACGATCTCTGCTACTTCTTTCCAAGCTTTATTTTTCTTCGTAATGTCTCTGTACACGTTTAATGAGAGATAAACGACAGGATACGATGAAACCACGATTATAAGTCGGCTTGGGTGAGATCGAGATGTCTGCAGGTTTCAGACTGATAGAAATAAAGTGTGTTGTGTCTCATACTACACATTTCCTTTACCACTGTTTTGTATCCTATAAGAACCGTAATAACCTGCAGTCTGACTTCAGAGTCCGTGCTGCGAATGTCTTCACTCTGAAAACTGGGGATTAAATTAAGAAAATGAAAGCGTGTGGTGTTTATCAGGGCGATTTCACTTTACAGCAGTTCAGTAAGTAAAGCAGGAAATAAAGCAGTGAGTGCGGAACTGAAGAAACGTCGGAGGAATCATTTGACTGCAGTTGTTTGGATTTGTCATACCTAATTTGCATAAAGTTCAGAAAATCTCAGTTCACATGTGACTTTGTCGCTTGACGCTGTCAGTGAAATCGTGGCTCCGTGTCACGTGCGTACGTAGAAGGTGAAATCTGTCGGTTTGTCTGTTGTGTCGCTGTCACACGCTTACACTCTTTCATATCGGAATAAAACCGAGGTGAATATGAGGCCGTGGCTCTTCTACCGTTAAACGCAGGCAGGAAATTAAGACTTCAGAGAAAAACGGGCGAATCAGAATTCACCAGAGTCAATCATATGGATTTGTCGCTTCACCACCTCGCAAATGACGTGCGAAGATTTCAGAGTCGTTTATCTGTGGCTCAGAAAATCCTGACGCACAATTACAGGCCAAAACAATCACACAACAACCTGGACATTTAGAATTAACAGTAAAAAATATGTCAAATGTGTTGCATAATGAAGGGATGTGTGTGCGTGTGTGTGTGTGTGTGTGTAGGTTTCCATGCGTGGTGGAGCGTGAGTCACACACTGCTGAACTGTTCTGGATGTTCCAGCGTTTCTTCAGTACTCGAGCTGTCCACGTTAATAAACACTGAGCCTGTGCACACACACACACAACCTGTGTTAGTGAAGGTGAGGACACACACACACACACTTCACATCTATAACACAATCAGTTTATGTTTATTCATGTGGTTGGGTTTTACACACACACACACACACACACACACACACACACACAGTGACTCTCTCCCAGGTTGGAGCTCTGAGCCACAGACTGGTGTTTAATGAGATGAAGTTAATTTCGATCATAAAAGCACACGGTACAGAACAGTGAACTGGGGGCGGAGCTACACTGCTCAGTTTGTGACCTCACAAAAAACCCCAAAACTTTGAACCAATCACGTTCAGTATGCAGATTATTAGAGGATCACATGGAAATACTTAGTTTGTTTTCCCATCTCACCATGTCATTCTTGCTCTCTCTCTCTCTGTCTCTCTCACTCCCTCTCTCTCTCTCTCTCTCTCTCTCTCTCTCTCTCT
>CM040473.1:207055-224559 GCA_022758105.1 Pangasianodon gigas | reverse complement strand
CTCTCTCTCTCTCTCTCTCTCTCTCTCTCTCTCTCTCTCTCTCTCTCTCTCTCTCTCTCTCTCTCTCTCTCTCTCTCTCTCTCTCTCTCTCTCTCTCTCTCTCTCTCTCTCTCTCTCTCTCTCTCTCTCTCTCTCTCTCTCTCTCTCTCTCTCTCTCTCTCTCTCTCTCTCTCTCTCTCTCTCTCTCTCTCTCTCAGGGTGGAGCGTCTCTGTGTTTACGGAGGCAGCAGTTGGAGGTGCTTCACTCATCACACTCCAGCTCTCTGACTGTCCTGATGGAGGAGGAAGAGGAAGTGATGTCAGAGGTTTTCCCTCAGGGCCCGGCCAACTTCAGCGTTCTCTGGTGCTGCACCGCTCCTCTCTGTGTCACTCCACCTGTCTCTCTCTCTCTCTCTCTCTCTCTCTCTCTCCGTCTCTAATCAGTACTCTCTCTCTCTCTCTCCGTCTCTAATCAGTACTCTCTCTCTCTCTCTCCGTCTCTAATCAATACTCTCTCTCTCTCTGTCTCTCTGCAGGAGGGTCGACTCAGGGTCGAGGGAGGACGTGTTCCATTCACTCTTTCCTAGTGCACTACTCTGCCCCCTGCTGCAGACTGTAGGGAGCACAGTGCAGCGCTGCAGAGTCTCACACAGTACCAGCTCTCAGAGCAGAGTGAGTGTGTGTGAGTGTGTGTGTGTGTGTGTGTGTGAGAGCGAGCATGAGGGACTGTGTGAGTGTGAGTGAGTGTGAGAGTGTGTGTGTGTGTGTGTTTGATGTCACACATTCACACTGCAGTTGCAGAATTTTTTTATTACTTTGTTACACAGTTTCAAAAACCTGGATGTAAATGTATTGTGTGCGTATGTGTGTGTGTGTGTGCGTGCGTGTGTGTGTGTGTGTTAGGGAGAGTGTGTGTTAGGCTGGTTGTTGGTTGGTGACGGCTCTCCCACTGTGCGTGTGTTACCACATCAGCGCTGCCAAACTCACTGCAGCTCCTTCAACCTGTGGCTTGAACCAGGAGATCTGGGTGAGCACACACACACACACACACATTCACACACACACACACACACACACACACAGTTCATTCACTATCTGCAGGTGAAAATTGTTGCACGAAGACACAGCCTCTGTGTTCACTTGTAAATAATCTGTGTGCGCGTGTGTGTATGCGCGTGTGTGTGTGCATGTGTATGTGCGTGTGTGTGTGTGTGTGTGTGTGTACAGTGTACGCAGACCCGCGGTTCTGGCAGCTGGAGCTGTTCCCCGGCCGAGGAGAGAACGTCGTGTGTGAGGGCTCGGGCGTGTCTGATTCCAGCGTGCTGCCTTCAGCGCTTCACTGCGTTTAGTTCAGTTTCCACGGCAGGTCATGAGGACGTTCATCAGAAACAGGACCTGCAGCTGCGCTGGACGTGAAACGCTTCACAGCCCTCCGGCCTTCATGTTTCCTGTAAAATTAATCCTAACTGTAACCTGGGGACGTACAAACCGTAATTTATCTCCTTATGAGACGAGTGATTTTACTGATGAGGTGCTGATCATCGGGTGTACGATATTTAACGCACCGTGATGTTTAACACACGCTCCATCGTTATCGCCAGGCTCCGTGCCGCAGGTTAGCGCTTCTGTACGTGACATTTCTGTGACTGTCGGTAAGATTTACGTCATGTGACCAGAGACTGGGAACAAATAACCTACAGTCGAATGGTTTAATTTATGGATCAGAGCAAAGCCACGAGAACAAACGCCACTACACAGCGAGGACGTTTGGAAACTTTAATTATTTTGGAACCAAAAATCAACGTGTCTCGTGTAACTGATTGTAAATTAAAATCACAAGCCTAATTATGATCTCCTAAATTCATGAACTCAAGGAACTCTCGCTCACGTTTATTTTTATTTTTAATATCAACGTCTCGTGTGTCAGTGCCGTCTCTCTGAGTCACACACTCGCTCACACTGCTTCCCCTCACAGCTCTAACACAGTAAAGCACTTTAAGGTGTGTGTGTGTGTGTGTGTGTGTGTGTGTGAGCGTTTGCATTAATCACATGCTGCTGCTCAGCTTCTCCTTCATGTTCCAGTAGAGTTTCTAACACACTCTCATTAACTTGCTCTCCTGATGCGGTGTGTAGCTCCTCTGTCTCTGGTGCAGGGCTTGAGACAGGAGGGTTAAACGTAAACATTGGAAGGTCTGGAACAGTCTTTTAAATATTTGTTTTCTCACCCACACTCCCACTGCAATTCCTTTCCGCCCCACTAGGGGGTGTGTCTCAGTGTGAACTCTCGGACGTGTCTCACTCCACCGTCTCACGTGTGGACACTTGGAGAACAAGGAGAAGCGGAGACAGCCACCAAGAACATACCTTCTCTCAAGCTGTTCATAACAAGTCAAACGTTACATCTTTAAAATATTCAATATTTCAGAGTATTTTATTGGTTTATTGGCTCATAAACAGTTTTGCCCACCAATTTCTTCATCCAAACATTAAATTCTGTCAGATTTCGTAATGATTTCTGCTCCATGTCGACTCATTTTCATCCCATTTGATGACTCATCTAACAACCTTCCCCTGAAACAGTGATAACGGTGTAATGAGACGGCCGTTAAGATGGCGTCGTGATTCCTCCTAAGGGAAATAAGCGAGGGAATGTCACTGAGGACGTGTTTAATTACAGAATGAGGAGAAGTGGGCTAGGGGAAGTGTTAAACGCAGCATTGGAACACAACCACACACACACACACATCAGTATTATTATTATTGTCTCATGTTCATGTTCCAGCTCTGAGGAAAGTTCCTGTATAAATGTCCAGTAAATTTCTATCCTGTATGAATATGGATATTCTTTAGATATGAAAGTTACGATAATATCTGTTAGAATGTGTATAAGGCGATTGGTGTTTAGGAAAACTGCAGGTATTAAAAATGTTAAGTAAATATAATATATTTAATAATGATTGTGATTTGGAGTTTATTATAAGGTTTTGGAGGGGCAGGTTTTTGGAAATGGTCTGTTTTAAAAAGAAAAAAATCTATGAATAAACACAGATCTATGTTTAACAAAAGTGCCATGAGTGATGCATAATTTCTTAAGTATTTAAGTGGAATGTTAATTAAACGTTTAATTTATTTAAGACACTTAAACGTACTTTTAGTGTCTGGGGTTTTTCAGCAGGCACACATGCGACCTTTTGGAGCAGCACAAGCCTCCCAGGAAACTCTACACACACGAACGCTGCTGAGGAGATGGTGGTAGTCTGAGTGGGCGGAGTCTGAATCTGTGACATCACAGTGATTAAGAGAAGGAGGTTCAGATGTTCAGAAGACAACCCCCCCCCAAAAAAGTCATATTTTATGCAGGATGTGGTGGCTCTGTGGTAAAAACCTCACCTCTCATGTACGAGGTTCTTGGTTTGAATCTGCCTTCATCTCTGCGCCGTGTGTGTGTGTGTGTGTGTGTGTGTGTGAGAGAGGTGGGAGGGCTAGGGAAGGTAGAGGTGTAGACAATAGGCAGGTGGAGGAAGAGGACAGATGAGTGGGAAGGTTGTGGAAGGTGTAGGGTTCTCTCCTCAGAGGAGGGGTGTGTGAGGTGGGGAAGATAAGGGGGCAGGTGAGTGAGGGGTGGAAGGTGGAGGAAGATAGGACAGCTGTGGAGGGGTATGTAAGGGGGTAAAGTTAGAGGACAGGACCAGGGCAGAGAGGGGGTGGGGTGGGGTAGGGTAGGAAAGGAGCATAATGACTTTCTTTTTGACCCCACCAGATGACACTGGCCTGAGGGAACCCTCTCCACTCCTCATTTCTCCTGCTGAGGCACCCACCCCCTGCCCACCTGGGGAAAGGTGGTCCTCCTCTTCCCCTGTTCACTCCTCACCTTTTCAGGGGACACAGCCCTCCCCCACCCAGGGAAAGGCCCACCTCTCCTCCACACCAACCCTGTAAGGACATGCTCCCTCACCTTCATACTCTGATGACCCAGAGCTTTGGTTGAGTTTTGATCCAGACACCTTCTTTTCTACAGGGACACCACCTCAACCAACTGAGCCACAGAGTCTCACACACACCAACACCTCCGTCACACCTTCATACTGCTACAGCACCACTGTTTATTCTTAAACCTGCCAAAAGACAGATTAGAACCTGAACCTTCATAAACTATAACACTGACCTTAACTCTAACCACTACACCACAGAGGAACAGAGGTGAAGGGTGTGAGTGTATGTGTGTGTTGGACTTCATGAAATGCCTCACAATACAACAGCACAGTTTATTCTTCAACCAGCCAAAAGGCAGATGAGAACCTGCACCATCAGGAACTACAACACTGACGCAGCCTTTATCCACTACACCACAGAAGAAGCTGGAACAGATGGCACTTAGTGCTTAGACCTGAAGCTGACACGAGGACTGTTAGCTGTGTTCCTGAAACCACCTGGAGCTCCGGAACAGAAGCAGCTCCATCTCTCAGGTTAAGTGTGTGTCACATCATGAAACATTTCATGAAGACAAAAGTCCATCACACATTCATCACGTCTGTGGTATAGTGGTTGGAGTTAGCATCAATGTTGTGGTTTATGACGGTTCAGGTTCTAATCTGTCTTTTGGCAGGTTTAAGAAGAAAAAGTGGGGGTGTAGCAGTGTGAAGGTGGCGTTGGGGTGTGTGTGTGTGTGTGTGTGTGTACATCCCCATCACCTAGAGAGAGAAACAGAGTGGGTATGGAGCAGGAAGTGAGAGTGTGCACTACAGGCTGTGTATAAAAGCCTCACTCACACTCCTCCACCCACACACACTATCACAGACTTATCATTTGAAGAGATAAAGGTTCTTGCTTAACTAAGGAAGGAGTCCATGGTAGATTCCCAGTTCCCAGAAGTCTTTGCTATTATGCAAATGAGGTAAATCCTGACTGGATGCCAGGCCCAACTCTATTTGCTCCAAAGTCATCCTGTGTTTTTATTTCTGCTATTTAATCATTTACATAGCACACAGACATCACTGAATCCAAAAAGGAAATCGTGAAGACACGGAAATTATATTTGCATATAAAATATTGAAAAGTATGGAGAATTGTGGAGGTCATGTGATCACCTCAGTAATTCTCTTCACACTGACTGCTTACCAAATAAACTTCCTCTGGAGGCTCTCAACTGGGGCCAAGCACCAGCAGTGTGTAGGAGCCCTAGTGGAACTGTATTTATTATTATTATTATTATTATTATTATTATTTAGATTCATTCTCTCAATTCAATATATTTTTTTACTGTGTATTCACCTACAGCCCTGAAGCTCCAGAACCTCACAGCTACGCCCGGATGGAGCAGAGAACCGAACCGAACCTTTCCTCTGAAACAGCCTGTGTTTTCCTAAACTGTGTTCAGGGATTAAATGAGTTAATAATCACAATTAACCACAATAAAGCAGCAAACCGCATTAATCAAAGATAGATCCTGTTCATAATAATAATAATAATAATTATAATTATAATAATAATAATAATAATAATAATACATCATTCTATATCACGTTATCACTACAGATAATGATGTAAAGTTCAAAATAGTGATTAATCGATAATCCTTAATGAATTACATGGAAATCTATGAGAATTAACATAAGCTGTGAGAAAATTATAAATATTTAAATTGTATTAAAGTATATTTACCAGGATGGACACTGTGTGTAATGCTGTAACCTGACCAGCAGGAGGCGTTTTTACACACAGAAACAGTGTGTGTGTGTGTGTGTGTGTGTGTGTGTGTGTGTGTGTGTGTGTGTGTGTGTGATTGTAGTGCGATTGGTTTGGAAATTTCTTTTAAAGTTTTTAAATGTAAAATATGTGAGGCTTTGCAGCTGATGGTTTCAGTCTCTGAATGTTAAACTGTGTTTATTAACTTTAATGTCACCTGAACTTCCTGTTAAACTTCTTATAAAGCTTTTTTATGGATTCGTGGAGTTTAAAACTGCTGCAGAATCACTTTAAAACCTTATCTGGAAGTTTCTGTGAGATAGATAAGGTCTGAGACCGAACACTAACTTTTAAAAACGAAGATAAACTTTGTGTTTAGCTGTAATCTGCATTAGCATTAGCATGAGCGTTAGCTTAGCCTCCCTCACGGCTGCTGTTACTAAGCGACTGTTTGTCTTTTTGTGCCTCAACATTTTGTCCAAATAAAAGATTGTATCGCTGCTGCAGTTACATAAAGAGAGATTAGCTCAGGGATTGTTTTGGTTTTCTCTGATTTTATCTTTGTTTTAATCTTTAACGAGGTCTCTCAGGATGTGTCCCACACACACACACACACACACACACACACACACACACACACACACACACACAGCGGAACGTCCTGTTCTCTGTTCTGCCTCAGCAACAGCTTCTGATTGGCTGGGCCGCGAATGACGTCACTTCTCACCACAACTGCAACGCAGCTGCAGAGCGCGAGACCGAATACAGATTTGTTTACAATGCAAATGTAGAACATTAGAGTCGCTTTTCCCCCAATATTTACTCTTTTACACAATTATAAATAAAAACTAGCTTCAAAACTAACAATATTATCAGAAAAACAGATTCTCTGTAAAGTCTGAGTGTAAAATAATTATTAATAAACATTAAAGCTACAGAGGAAACAGCATAGGAGTTATTATTATTATTATTATCATTATTATTATTATTATTATTATTATTATTATTATTATTATTATTACTGCACCCCACCACCCCAAAGTGTTTACTCCATACATTATATTTGGATATTAAAGAAACACATTCTGGGTTTTGTCTTTGCATGTTTTTGATTAAGTCTGATTTCTGCAGCAGGAAAACAACATTCTTCTGTTTTTCCATCAGAACAACACAATTCAGCTTTATTTCTGTAAAACTGTTTATTTCTGTAAAACTGTTTATTTCTGTAAAACTGTTTATTTCTGTAAAGCTGTTTATTTCTGTAAAACTGTTTATTTCTGTAAAACTGTTTATTTCTGTAAAGCTGTTTATTTCTGTGACAGTGTCTGCTGTTATATAAATAAAAATGAGTTGAACAGTTTCTTCCTTTCTCTCTCTCTCTCTCTCTGTTATGGTTAGGACAGCTGTAGGACGTCTTGTGCTTATTTTAATTTTACTGAAAAACAGAAGGTGAGTGTGAGTGTGTGGGGATTTCCACTTTCTCCCACATGTGGAAACACACACACACACACACACACACACACACACACACACACACACACAGATGACAGTGGTGTTAAATGGTGCTATCAGTGTGACCAGCAGGGCGGCGTGTGTGTGTGTGTGTGTGTGTGTGTGTGTGTGTGTGTGTGTGCGCTGTATGCTCGGCATGTTGTACGTGCAGATCAGAGTCGAGTGTGAGCACACACACACACACACACACACACACAGATCTGTGATTCACGTCCCGCTCACAGTCCTCTTACACAGCAGAACTGAGAGTACATTTAGTTATTTACACATCTCGCAGTGAAGGACACACACACACACACCAACACACCCACACACACACACACACACACACACACACAGAGCTAGTGACAGACGTGCTGATGTTAAATCTCAGATGCTTACTTTATTGTCATTACAGTGTGTTGTGTGTGTAATGCTGCCTTCATCACTGTTCATCAGGAGCACTAGGCAGGGAACAGAATTAGTGATCGAAATAAACAATTTCACACACACACACACACACACACACACACACACTGTTCACTAACACATTATCCACACTGTTATTAAGCTGAATCAGAGCTGATGACAGGAACAGAAGCGCGTCAACAGTAAAAACTCTGAATCCACCACTGTGTGTGTGTGTGTGTGTGTGTGTGTGTATATATATGTGTGTGTGTGTGTGTGTGTGTGTGTATATATATATATATGTGTGTGTGTGTGTGTGTGTGTATATATATGTGTGTGTGTGTGTGTGTGTGTGTATATATATGTGTGTGTGTGTGTGTAGTGCACAGTGAACAGCTTCACTCTGCTGCTTGTTGTGATTTACACGTGCACACTCACATTCAGGTTTAGGTTTTATTTTATTTTACTGTCGTTCCTCTGCATAACACTGGAACACAATGTCGCTTTGTCAGGCCCATGATGTGACACACACACACACACACACACACACACACACTACAGTATCATGGTACACAGTGTAAATACATAACAGTACAACGTGTTCTCAACACTCATCCAGTGAATTGTGGGTAACGTGGGATTGCTGTATGTGAGAAAGACATAAATCCCTTAAGATCTGTCCAAAACATGTGACCTTAAGAGACAGCCGTCCTCACGCTGGAGACAGATGTCCTGTAGGGACATGAGACGTCCATCCTAATAATAACGTGTGTGTGTGTGTGTGTGTGTGTGTGTGTGGAGTACTACCATATGCCTAATCATCAGTCCTGCTGTAGATAAGGGCGTGTGTGTGTGAGATTCTCACAGTCTCCTGTCTAGACATCTGCTGTATGTGTTCAGTGTAAACTCCTCACACACACACTCACACACACACACACTTTTCTGTTCTGTTGTGGGACATTCCTACATTTATTTTAGATTTATGTTTACATTATTCAGCAGACTCACTAGGTCGAGGACTAAGAGCACTCTCGGTATAAAAAGCCTGCTGTGGAGGTTAGTATAGTATGAAAAACACACAAAACATGGATTTTTAAATAACTAAGTGCTAATTTAAGTGCTTGGTGAAGAGGTAGGTGTTTAGTCTTCGTTTAAAGTCAGTGACTCAGCTGTTCGGACATCTAGGGGAAGTTCGTCCACCATCTCAGTGCCAGAACAGATGAGAGTCTGGATGCAGGTCTTCCTTTTACCCTGAGAGATGGTGGGATCAGTCGAGAGGACCGGAGGGAGCGTGGTGCAGTGCGGGGTGTGATACGTGCGCTAAGATTGGTGTGCGCTGATCTGTTTTTGAATCTGATGCAGCAGCTCCAGGAAGCCGGTGGCGTGAGCGTGGACTCGACTTGATGGTCAAGGATTCAAAGCTTTATGGTTGTAAGTGTGAATACAGTGACCCAAGCACAATGATTTGGATTCTTCTCCACAGCCAAGACCAGACAATAAACATACAGACAGTAAACACACAATAAAGACAGATGACTTTAACGTTTACAAAAATATACAGTAGTGCAAAATTATATAAAAATATGAGATGAATATAAAAATAAGAGGTGAGAATCCACAAGCTTAAAAAATCCAAATATGTACACACAGATATAAAATATAACTGCAGCAACACTGATTGTTAAAGCAACCATGCAGAATGGAGAAGAAGAAGCGGAAGCCTTTATTTGTCACATGCACATTACAGCACAGGGAAATTCTTTTCTTTGCATATCACAGCTTGTTAGGAAGCTGGGGTCAGAGATGATTCAGCTCCCAGGGTTGAGAGAGGGTTAAGAGCCTTACTCAAGGGCCCAACAGGGGCAGCTTGAACCCCTGATCTGCTAACCAGTAACCCACAGCCTTAACCACGGAGCCACCACTGAGCCACCACGGAGCCTAACAAGGGTGTTGGTGCGGTGTCAGTGTAGTGTGTTGTGTGTTATATGTGAGAGAGTTGATAGTCGCATGGCATCGGGGTAGAAGCTGTCTCTGAGTGTTAAGGTGTGTGTGCTGTGTGCTGATGGATCTGAGTCTTTTACCAGAGGGCAGAGAGGAGAAAAGTGCAGGCTGCAGTCTTTCATGACGCGACTCGCCTTTCTGACACAGCGTGTGGAGTAAACGTCCTGTACGGCAGAGAGCTGTGTGCCTGTGATTTTTTTTTGTGTCTGTGGTTCTCTGGTGATCGAACACAAGAAACAGAACAACGTACAGCATTAACACCAAACACACATCTGCGTTTCAGTTTCTGTAGACTGACGAACTAGACGATGTGTGAGTGTAAAATAACTTCCACAGCCAGCAGTTTGAGACGCAGCAGAAGAGCTGCAAAGAGGAGAGTAAACACTGCGAGAGGGTGTGTGTGTGTGTGTGTGTGTGTGTGTGTGTGTGTGTATGTGTGTGTTATCTCTGTTATCTCCAGCCGGGAGAGCAGGGAGGGGTGAGTTAAACTAGATTCAGATGAAGTGAAGCCCTCAGGGTACACACACACACACACACACACTTTAAACCAAATTAGGACACAGAACTCTGTTTTCAGTGTTTGTCTACCGTGTGTGTGTGTGTGTGTGAGAAGGTTAACATGATCAGACACGCAGCTGAGGAGGTTGTTTGGTCAGTGTGACCAAAGGAACAGTGTGTGTGTGTGTGTGAGTGAGAGAGAGACACTTTACTATGCCTTTATGTCTCCTCCACAAACACACACTCAGCTCAGGTTGCTCTCAACCCCCCTCAGTGCACACACACACACACACACACACACACACACACACACTCAGCTGTTGTGTTTGAGGGTTTAGCAGCTGCTGCGGGTGTCGCCTCCACAACAATAAGAGCTTTGTGAAGTAGAGGAAAGGCGGAGGGTGTGTGTGTGTGTTACGGGAAAGACAGACTGAGAACTCAGAGTTAATAAAGATTACTGCTCAATCCCTAAACCCTAAAACTTACTCGTTCATTCCACTGATGCTGATGCTCCCTTCATCGAGTCCACTTCCTTTCGAAGGAGTTGTTTTTAGTTTTTCACTCGTTCAGATGTTTCTTCTTTCAGATCTCCAGCACGTGAGAGCAGCAGGTTTGGGATTTTAATTCAGCTCAGTGACGTTCCCTCCTGTCCAGCTCTCAGGAGTTCCTGTGCACTCTGTTCACGCTTTCACACACCAGTGTTACACTAGCGTCACTACTCACGCTCACTAATCTGTACTATAATTTGTCAAGTTTCTCAATTCTGACATTTTAACACCTGAGCACACACACACACACACACACACACACACACACACACAGCATTTACTGACAATAAAGATTCATATGCAACTTTCGTGAAAGTGTGTTTGAATGTGTGAGAGGATTTTTCCCGTAAGAGTAGGTGTGTGTGTGTGTGTGTGTGTAGTGTGCGATGGCATGTACAGGAACTGCTTAAATGTTTAGAAAATAAAATAAACACCACCAACATGGCCATTTTGTGTGTGTGTGTGTGTGTGTGAGCTCAAGACAGCAGGAGCAGAGCCACCTTTTGTCATGAAACCTCAATTTCTAAACACACACACACACACACACACACAGAGGTGTAATGGGTAGCCCACAGAGGAAGGAAACTTCGTTCACACACACACACACACTACGGCTCAGTGTTCATTTCCTGACTAAACACTCTTTTATGTGAATTTCCAGTGAGTGGGTTTTGTTGCTAATTACAGACAACATTCTACCCTCTGTGTGTGTGTGTGTGTGTGTCTGTGTGTGTGTGTGTGTGTGTGTGTCTGTGTGTGTGTGTTTCCGGGTGACTTTTCTGTCACGTGTCTTCGCCCACATTTAAAGACTTTTCCAATCAAGCACACAGGTTGGGTTTCAAATCAGCTAAACACTGAGGCTAACGGTTTAGCTAGAACTATAGCCCAGTGTACACACATGAACAGCGTAGCGCGCTGAATATTGTGAGCAGTGACGAGATTACCGCGAGCCTTTTCCTGACTCTCACTGATGGAGACCCGACAGGGTATAAGGACAGAATCGCTTTCTCGCTAACTCAGAGGAAGCGACATTCCAACACTGAAGCGGAAACCACAACCTCGTACAAACTCCTCCTTCTTCAAAACAAATAAAATCCTACCATTTTCTTACCACGTGCAGGAAATCGCCGAGTCAGAAACACATCGAAACCACATTCATGCTAACGAGGTGCTAACGTAGAGCTCCTGCAAGTGACGAACTAAAACATTAAAATGCCTATAGTTCTGTATTTTTTTAGATATAGGATCATATCAGTGTGAGTAAAAGACACGTACAAAAAAACTAAAACTGATTTTGACTACAGTGGCACATCGAGAAAAAACTCCATACAGCTAACATGACACTGTAATTCCACTTAGCATCAGACGCTAACAGAGCTAGCATGAGTTCTGCTCGAACCGTAAACATGAACAGCGTGTCACTGTGGAGCTGCTGGGGAACCTTTAAAACATGGTGACACACGACTGAGTCTGAAGAGAGACGAGCAACCAAATGGCCACAACAGCGCTCTACCCCCGCCTTTACACACACACACACACACACACACACACACACACACACACTCCTACTCCTCTGGGGGGTTGGGGGTCAATTCACACTGAGCGGAATCTGAGAAAACCCTGATGGCTCCATCCGTTTGCATGAGGGTCCTCACACACACACACACACACACACACACACACAGAGTAATCCGATGAAAGGTGGGTGAAACTCTTTTACAATATGTGTGACCTTTGACCCTTCAGCTGCTGAAGCCAATCAGAGCGTGTTTGTGTTTGTTGCTGGCGTGTGATTGGCTGCTCGCTGTATCCAGGCAGATCTGCAGAGTTTCTACTCACAGTCTCACACCTCGCGCTGATAAGCGTCTGGGGCGTGTGTGTGTGTGTGTGTGTGTGTGTGTTGACTGAAAGTATCACTTTATACCTGCTTTATACTTCTGTGTGTGTGTGTGTGTGTGTGTGTGTGAACATGTTAAGGTGAAATGAAACACTAAATGAAAGAGTTGTTCTTCGCTGCGACTTTCTTCACGCATCTACACCACGAGATCACGCTGTTAGAGATTAAAGCCAAGCAGACAGAATAGTTTGGGATTTTTCAGATTTTCTTCACAAAGATAAGCTTGGATATGATGTAATAAAAAAAGAACATATAATAAAATAACATATAAGCCCCACCCCTGAAAAGCTCTGTCATGTTAACTCCGCCCACCACTGTAGCTAGCTAACACTGTTACTGTTCACACCTCAGAGTGACGATTTTCCTCTAACGGTTACCAACAATTATAGTTTTTTATTTAAAAAATAACACCACACTTTTTATCTGTTTATAGTTACACTGAATGTTCAGGAAACGAGTGAGTTCCTGTTGTCACTTACGTTATAGCAGCTATAAACACTCGTTCCCTCACCAGCCTCTCTTTATTCTCTCTCCACAAAGAAGCGTAAACTCCTCTGTCCTGAAGATGTCGGAAAACATAAAGTCACAGCTTTACCTCTGACTGTTACAAAGCGCTGACACTGGAGACTCCTTCCATAAATGTTAAAAAATGTCTCTCACAGAAAACTTCACCATATCAACATTTACACACGTTTTTAAAATCCACTTATGTGGAGCGTCGGCTGTACACGTCCCTGTGAATGAGCTGTTACTATGGAAACGATAACGTATTAGAACGAGTGCATTAATATAAACCTGCGCTACTGTGTGAGCTGCTGTTATAGAGAATTAATCAACACCTGACGACCAATCAGAGTGCAGAACTCAGCAGTGCTGTGGTGTATAACATTAGTTATATAAATCTATATTTAATTATAGTTGTGTGTGTGTGAGTGTGTGTGAGTGTGTGTCACATTTCTCGGCCACAGTAAAGACAGTAAAGATTGAGCAGAGGGACGCGAGTTACAGATGTTGTTATCGCAGCATGTGGTGTTTGTAATTCAGTCTGGTCCTGATTAGCACATTCGCTAAAGCTAACGCTCTCTCTCTCTCCTCACTTCCTGTAACAGTGAGAGCCGAAATATTACACTTCAGATGTCATTTAGATGGAGATTAATGTCTCCCTGTCTCTCTCTGTCTGTCTCTCCCCTTAAACACACCACCATCTGTCACATCTCCTCCTCTATCCAGTCACCCTCAACACACACACACACACACACACACACACACACACACACAGGCTGGGTCTGTGGCTTGAGGAGCTTCATACTGAGCATTCTTATGGAAATGACCTCCTGCTAGGCTGTGTGTGTGTGTGTGTGTGTTTGAATAGGAAGTCTGAGCGCCATTGTGCCATCTGCTCACCACACACACACACACACACACACACACACAGACGCTATAAAAGCTCTTTAGAAAGGAAACTCATTATTGTTACCACTGTAAAGCATTCTTATTCCTTTCTTTTCTCTTCATTTCTTCTTCCTTAAAATCACATTTCAGTTTTTTTTAATCTTCCATATTTGTTCTTAATCTGAAATGTTTTCAATTTTCAGCTGTAGCTCACGATTTAAACACATTTAAACACTTAAACACTAACAATACGATTCAGAAGGATGTTAATGCTGTGTGTGTTTGTGTAGAGGTGACGTCATCAACTGCTTTTTCAGAGATATAAACTGGTTGCCATGGTGACAACAAACACTGAAGTGACTCCTAAACTAGACACACCTCACACACACACACACACACTAGGTGTGTCTCAAACATGCCCAGACATATACGTGTGTGTGTGTGAGAGAGAGAAGATAAGCTGCTGTGACTGGTAGCCATTAGTGCAGCTGACATGCACACACACACACCCCTCAGCACAATACATTAAAACGTCAGGCTAACTAGTGACTCGCAGAAATGCTGTTTTGTTTTTTAAAGCTTGATTGTTATGCTAATTTTAAGTCATAGTGCATGTGTGTTCATCGTAGCTATTAACGTTAGTAAATTAACGGAATTCACATTGTGATCTTGTTTTATTTTACTCACTGACGCTAGTCCATGGATTAGCCTGTTTACTGTAACGCTAAAGTCTGGGGCTGATGAAGACGCTAATCACACAATCACGGTTAAGCTGAAAGCTAGCACTACACACACGAAATGCAATTATAGGAAGTGTAGAGCAATAAATAAATAAATAAATAAATAAATAATTAAATGAAGAGGAGCGAGGACAGAACCCTGTGGGACACCACGAGACGTTTCTACACTGCTTTTTATATCCGTCTGTCAGGAAACAACCTGAAATCATCTGAAACACACGTTTTTTATATATAAACACACTAAAATGGTAAAACTGAAGAATGACATGACGACAGAAAATCATTTATAAACTTTTATTGCAATACAAAAATCACAAAACTGTACAGTTCTCTATATTATGCACAAATCCTTTTAAAAAAAAAAAGTACAATAAAAGCATACGGTGCTTCAAATAGCTTACAAACTACAGTTTCTCCGTCTAAACCCAGTAAACACAGAGCTGCTCAACAGCCCAGAGAGAGAGAGAGAGAGAGAGAGAGAATGCTACAGAAGACGAGTGCGAGAAGGGCACGGTTACTTTTCCACTGAGGTTCATTCCATGACATTCGCGAGGAGGAGGAGGAGGAGGAGGAGATATTTTTGGAACACACTTCATATTGCACGCTAAGACTCGAGTTTGGCAGAAACGTTCAGTGTTTTTAAGGCAGCAGAAATCATTAGAAACCCTTTAAATCAGCTGTTCTGTGCAATAATAATAATAATAATTATAAAAATAATGCCAGTAATAAGAGATGGCGCTACTGAGCACCGTCTCGCACCCGAGCTCTGATGATCGTGCAAGACTACCACCACCATGTTTCACATATTTAACACACGGGTCGTGTATCAGTGCGAGAGGCATGTGCCGATCATCACTCACATGATACGAGTCATCGTTTTCACCCTCCCTGAGGAGGCGCCCTAGGCAGGCAGCATATTTGGGCATTTTCCATTGAGGTTGAATCCTGAACTGTCGCATATGTGATATAACGCGACTCGCTGATATAACGAGTCACGTCGCAAATACTCAGCGCGTGATAACGATAACACCGTCAGCATCTTTACATTCCACACAGGAGGAGGTTCCCTACGTAGGCAGCACTTTGTGGCAGATCAAGTCGAAATGAACGAGACAACAGAGGCTCCTTTGCAGAGACAGGATGTTTTCTTCACACAATATGGTGATATCATAAAAATCACGATACACAAGTATCGCAGGATACGGAGCGAGTATCGGCACACGCCTACAGTGCAAGTGGAGGAAGCGTCCAGTCGCAGGGACACGAGGCAGTGCTTTAGACTATAAAAATAAAGGGTTTAAAGAGTAAACAAAAGAAAAAAAAATGTCAAGAAATGGAAAGTCTCAGGAAAGTTAACCCGTCCTGCGCACAGCGGCGTGTCCTGGCGTCCGCTCAGCTCGACACGGTCATGAGGTAGTGTTTAGGAGGACTCGTCCTGCCGCTCATCATGAAGCCATTCTTGCAGCTCAGAGGGTCGAACGGCGACAGCGAGGACGAAGCGGGACCGGACGCTGGAGGCTCGGCCTCATACAGGACGCAGATGGAGCCGTCCTCGCCGATCCTGTAGGACACCTCGTAGGGGTCGATCCACAGCGTGAGCTCTCGCGGGAGCAGGGAGAAGAGCCGCTCCGCGCTCAGGCCCACCCGACTCGCCGCCCCGCCGATCAGAGGGTCCATCTCATGGTTGATCCGGATGCAGCGGTAACCGGAACCTTTCTGAGGCCTGTCCGGGAACCAGTGGTGCCTGTAGCGATCTAGAGAAAGAAGACAAAGGGATAAGGTGAGAAAAGAGGATGGAAGAGACATCACACACACTGAGGGGGGATTCTGGGGTGAAAAGGTGTGAGAGTGAGGAAAAAAAAAAAAAAGTTGCTTAACGCACTGGTGAAAGAGTGAAGAGCCTGAATACTCTGGCACACGGTTCGAGCTAACGCTAGAGTGTGTGTGTGTGTGTGTGTGTGTGTGTGTGTGTGCCCTGTCTGAGCTAGACAGCGTGGAACAGAGGACTGAGACATGGACCACTGCAGGAAACAGAAACAAACGTCACTGGCGTTGCCATCACCCACAGCGAGGGGACACACTAACTACATCCTGTAACTGTGTGGAAGAACTGAATAAAGCGATAGAGGAGAAAAAGCGAGTGAAACTCTAAACCCTGGAGGTGTAAAGGCAGTTTCAGAGCAGGATGTTCTCCAGCTGCTGGACGAGAATAGAAACACACACACACACACACATCTGTATTCAACCTAATATAAAGACCCAGAAATTTGCATATAGAGATAAATGTGTGTGTGTGTGTGTGTGTGTGAGAGAGAGAGTGTAATGTGTGCAGTAGATATTTGACAGTGTGTGGGTGAGAAACTGTGCGTAATAATTACCTTAAAGTGTGTGAGAGAGAGAAAGAAAGAGTGAGTGTGTAATTATTATTTGAGAGAACGTGTGTGTGTGTATATATGAGCATGTTGTTCTCAGAATGTGTGTGTGAAGGACAGAGTGCGCATTATAGTTACCTGAGTGTGCTTATGAGTGTTTGTGTGTGTGTACCTGAGAGTGCTTGCTGGAGACAGTCTCTGAAGACCTGCAGCTGTGTGTGTGTGTGTGTGTGCGCGCGCGTGTGCGCGCGAGTGCGAGTGTGTGTGCGCGAGTGTGTGTATATACATGAGTGTGTGTACCTGAGAGTGCTTGCTGGACACAGTCTCTGAAGACCTGCAGCTGTGTGTATGAGTGTGTGTGAGAGAGTGTGATAGTATGTGTAAGGGTGTGTGTGTGTGTGTATGATGTGTGAGTGTGTGTGTGTGTGTGTGTGTGTGTGTACCTGAGAGTGTGAGAGTATGTGTAAGGGTGTGTGTGTGTGTGTGTGTGTGT
>CM040473.1:188013-199798 GCA_022758105.1 Pangasianodon gigas | reverse complement strand
GTACAGCTCCCCATATGTGATCCCCAAGCCATCTCCACAGCCCCCAGGTGGCACCATCCCCAGCAATCCAAACAGTTCTTCAGGCCGTCCATATGGGGCCCCAGCAGCAGCGAGCGAACTCAACCGATGAGAACTCCAACCAGAAGTAGGGCATCAGGATGGGTCAGGCAGCGAGGAGGAGCAGAAGGTGCATCAGGATCACTGGCATCTCAGAAGTAGCATGTGTAGCTCGACAGAGAGTGAGGGAGAGAGAGAGATGGAGAGAGAGGGAGAGCTTGTTAGGTAAGCTTTTGTCCTCTAATGGTTAAGGACAATGTAGTTTGCGTGCAGGTTCTGGGTGTAGCTTTGGCAGGACGCTCCGGGTGGCTGGAAGGTGAAGCTACGCCCCTCAGTCTCAAGACTCTTACAGACTGGAACGGGTTTTCTTCTAGGGTTGTCCTGGATTTGTCTCCATCTGTCTCACCCTCAACCCTGACCAGTTTCTCTCCTGATGAAAAGCATCTCCACAATGTGATGCTCCCACCACCATGCTTCACAGTTGGGATGGTGTGTTCTCAGGGTGATGAGGAGTGTTGGGGTTCCACCACTGTCCAGTCTGTGGTTGTCCTGTGAACAGCTTCTCCATCTGAGCTGTGGGTCTCTCCAGTTCCTGCAGAGTTCTTCTTGTGCTCCTGGTTGTGTCTCTGACTAATCCCTTCTTTACCCGCTCACTGACTTTAGGACGTTCTCCTCGAGGCAGAGTCACGGTTCTGTCGCATTCTCTACATTTTTAAAAACAGATTTAATGTCGCTCTGCAGGAGGTTCAGAGTTTGGGATAAGAACTTTGTCTGTGTTTTGATAACTCCTTATGGATACTTATGGAATCACAACATTTACATTTTTTTATTTGTAAATAATAAACCAGAAAGAGGACAGTGTTTCCTCTGAGAGTTCATGCAGCACGAGCAGCAGGTGAAAAGATGCAGCGTGTCCACGTATTAGCCTTCACCCTTCCCTGCTTCACCGCTGTGTGACAGAGCAGAGCTAGCTTATGGAATTAGCAAAACCGGGAGTAAAATTTGCTAACAGTGTGTGTGTGTGTGTGTCAGTGCTGGTGCGAGAGGATAAAGTGTTCATGCTGCAGGCTAACGCGCTAACAGTGTCGTATTTACAGAGTCAGATTTCTTCTGCAGAAACGAGGTCAGACTCAAAATATGCAATGCAACTGCAGCTGAGAAAGACAGCTCACACACACACACACACACACACGCACACACACACGCACACACACACACATCCTCCAGCTGCAGAGAAAAATACAGCATCACATCCATCCATGTGACACACAACACTGAGTGTGTATTACGCTCTTTACTGTTACTGCAGTGTGACTGAGGACACGTCAAATCCCCGCTGAAGTCCGTCTGTCTCTCTCTCTGTCTGTCTGTCCATCTGTCTCTCTCTCTGTCTGTCTCTCTCTCTCTGTCTCTCTCTCTGTCTCTCTCTGTCTGTCTGTCTCTCTCTCTCTCTCTCTGTCTCTCTCTGTCTCTCTCTCTGTCTGTCTCTCTCTCTGTCTGTCTCTGAGACTCTGATCTAGAACATGAACCACTGAAATGTTTTAAATATACATTTAGTTTTTATTATTTATGAGTTTGTGTGTCTGTGTGTGTGTGTGTGTCTGTGTGTGTGTGTGTATGTGTGTGTGATGATTCTCTCTAATTCTGAATGTTAAGCTTTAGAGAGGTTTTGTATATACTGTATATATTATAATTGTATATTAGCCGCTAATGCTAGCACACAGCTGTGTGGAGGTGTGTGTTGATTTGTTAAAGCTGTGTTCTGATTGGCTGATGTATGTGCTTCCTTCAGGCCCTGCTTCAGTCACATGACCCTGCCTGGTAACCATGGAGATGGAGGCAGATACGAGTATCTCCCAAACACTCCGCGGGATCTCGAGGACATGAGAACGGTTCCACGCCATGTAGGTTCAATTCAATTCAATTCAATTTTATTTGTATAGCACTTCTAACAATGGACATTGTAGGTTCAGTGTGTGTGTGTGTGTGTGTGTGTGTGTGTGTGTCCAGGTTGTTCCCTCGTCGTGTAAGGCCACATCCCGACCCATTTGTTCAGTTTAGAACATAAATTCTGCTTCTTGTGGTCCTGGTCCGTTTGTCAGAATGTCAGAATTATTGGCACCCTTCTTGAACTGAACACACACACAGTGAGCAATATTTTACACGTGAACACGTGGACGTGCTGTAAATCTTCTGTTAGAATTCACATTATAATCCTGACAACTCCTCGATTCTTCTGCATCGCCTGGCTCAGAACCCTGCGGTTCTGAAGAGTGTTTGTTCTGTTTAGAACACGTCTGCTCTAGAGCCAGGAGACCGTTACTGTTGCTTTTCATGGTTCTGTTGATTTTTTTTCCATTCAGTCTCAAACACACACACACACACACACACACACACACACACACACACACAGAGTGCTATCCTAATTCAATTCAATTCAATTCAATTTTATTTGTATAGCGCTTTTAACAATGGACATTGTCACAATCCATCTCTCCATCTTTCTGTCCATCTCTCTTTTCATCAGTCTATCCCAAATGTCACTCCTGTTCCTCCTCCTTCTTTTCCCATCCTCACATCCCTCCTTTGCTCTCTCTCTCATTCTCTCTCTCTCTCTCTCACACACACACACACACACATCAGTAGAAACAGGAGAATCTGTGTTTCAAACCGATCTTTTCATCAGATCATCAGCTGCTGATTTTCCTGAACCTTCTCTTCATGTGATTAGCCGTGTTAGCTTGACCACATCACAGCGCTGCGTCATTTTTAAACATCCACCTGTTTTTCTCCATCAGGATCCTGAGTTCTCTCCTAAAGCTGCTCAGAAGCAGAACTGTCTCCTCTCCTGCTGCAGCTCCAACATGGAGGAACCGAGCAGCTTCCAGAGCCAGGTCAGTTAGCACGGTGCGTGTGTGTGTGTGTGTGTGTGTGTGTGTGTGTGGTCATTAGCGCTGACTCTACTTTACTACATCACCAGGCTCCGCCCACTTCATCCCCGTAAAGCGTTTATTAGGTATTATTTCCTGATTAAATGAGATTAATGAAGTTATTAAACACTGATTAAATCTAACAGAACAACGAGGCCGGATTGTGAAATCACTCACTGCCTCGAACACCAAATGTTATGCAGATATGTTGAGTGTTGCTAAGCAACCACAGTGCATTAATCATCAAGACGCTGTGATAAAAAGAGCCGAGAAGAGTGAAGACGTGTTTTACACACGCCAGCGTTCGTGGATGGATAAGCACAGAATTCTGGGAATAGAAAAATTATTTATTTACAGAATTTATGGAAATATGACTAAATATACTATCTAAATATACAACAAATATAAAAGAAAAAAAAGATATGAGATCAAAAAGGAAAACAGAACACAAAGCATTATTATTATTATTATTATTATTATTATTATTATTATTATTATTATCATTGTGTATGTTTGCAGACGGAGGACGAGGACTACGTGTTGGAGAAGACGGTTGGATATCTCCCCCTCCATCACGAGCTCGACAGCGGCCTCGGCTGGACGGACGGCAGCTTCCACCAGGGGGAGCTCTCGGGGGTGGAGACGGAGGAGGGGTTAGACGAGTGCCACGCCCACCAGGGAGGTCGAGGAGCACGAGTACGAGGAGGATCGCCTTCGTCCGAGTCGTTCATTTCTTCGGAGCTGAGTGACTCGGGGTTCTACAGCGTGAGCACGGCTGAGTTCCTGCGCTTTCAGCGTCTGCTGGAGAAACGCATGCGGGTGTATAACTCACGCCTCCACCACCAGGGGGAGCTGCAGAACCTGTGCATGGACGCGCAGAAAGCACACCGGGAGCTGGAGGCCATCCCCGAGGCGCTCACCACGCAGCCCGACAGCGAGTGCGTGGAGACGGACGCTCACCCACGGCAGATGGTCAGGGTCGCGTCCGTGCAGCTGCGCAAAAGCGAGCGTCCGTGTCTGAACCGCCACAGCTCGAGCAGCGCCGCCATTTTCTCCACCTGCAGTTCTCCCAGTGGCCAGCAGAGGGTGCTGACGCCGCGCGGTACGACTGCTGCAGGGATGCTGAGGAGGAGCAGGACGCTGCATCACCGCCCCGTGCATGTGGAGCAGCGCAGGAGGGCGAGTCACCCGGCGTCACCTAACTACTGCAGCGTGACGCTAAACCGCTACGGACACGCGCTACAGCAACAGCTAACTGAGGAAACTGAAACAGATGTGCTGTACAACGCTAACTACCACACACACCACGCTAATCAGCCTGTGCATCATGCTAATCATCTTACACATCATGCTAACCACCCTACGAACCATGCTAATCATCTTACACATCATGCTAACCACCCTACGAACCATGCTAATCATCTTACACATCATGCTAACCACCCTACGAACCATGCTAATCATCTTACACATCATGCTAATCACCCTATGAACCATGCTAATCATATTACACATCATGCTAACCACCCTACGCACCATGCTAATCATATTACACATCATGCTAACCACCCTACGCACCATGCTAGCTACCCTACACACCATGCACATGTTACTAACTACACCACACTGCATGCTAATCATCCTGCACCCTCTATGCACCATGCTAACCATCCTACACACATCGCTAATCAAGCTGCACACCATGCTAACAACTTCACACATCCTACCCAACACGCTAATCTCCCTCCACGCCCCTATCACGCGACTCTTCCCGCCCAACACACACGCCATGCTCACGGTAAACTCGCCTCACATGCTCCACACTACGACCACGCCCACACTACGCTCCCCGCCCAACACACACACCATGGCCACGCCCACGCCACGCTCCCCGCCCAACACACACACCATGGCCACGCCCACACTACGCTCCCCGCCCAACACACACACCACGCCAACGATACACACGGCACACACCATGGCCACGCCCACACTACACTCCCCGCCCAACACACACACCATGGCCACGCCCACACTACGCTTCCCGCCCAACACACACACCATGCTCAGGGTACACCTGCATCACATGGTGCACACCATGGCCACGCCCACACTACACTCACATCACACGGCACACACCATGGCCACGCCCACAATACACTCCCCTCACACGCCCCGCCCCACACCCACGCTACGCTCCCCGCCCAACATGCACATCACATGTCACGGACACGCCCCAAACATGCTATAAGCCAGCCCAGTCTATCCAGCTCCACCGACGACCACCGTGTTGCTCCGCCCCAAGAGTCCTATTGCCATGATAACAGGGGGCGGAGCTTCACTGACCCGCCTACAGGTGGAAAAGAGGAATGCGAGAAAGAGACAGGAGAGCGAGAAAGGGGGCGGTTCCATACACTCAGTCACACGCCCTCTCAGGAAGGAAATGACACGTGGCCCAAAACGACCAATCGGCATGGCCCATACAGCACACTAGAGGGTCACATGACCACGACAACATCATCAGCACGCAAACCTCCATCGGGGGCGGTGAACCCGCGGGCGATGCGTAACCAGCTGCTGCGTGAGCGTGCACTCCGGCTAGCGGACGAGCGCAGCGGCGGGATTAGCACAGACGACGAGACAAACGTGGAGATCCGGAGGGTGGGACGGTACTGGAGCCGCTCGGAACGCCGCGAACAGGTGCTGCAAAAACAACGGCAGAAGCGGGAGGCTCTCCGAGGGGGCGGAGCTAACACCAGCATGGGCGGAGACAGCAGTGGATACAGTGCGCTAATGGAGCTGAGTCAGAGGAAACTGAGTCGCCTCAGGAACAGGAAGCTGCTGGACGATTGGACGACGGTGGAGGAGCTGCTGACTCACGGAACACGACTCGGAACTCACGATGAAAACGTCCAGATCCCGAACTCCCTCCTCACCGTCACCACTGTATAACCACACACACACACACACCCACAGTGTGGCATCATGGGAGATTTACACAGAGTTACACGCCCTCCTCTCAGGGCAGGAAGCATTCTGATTGGTTACGTGCCACGGCCAATGAGAGCAGAGAGTTATTTTTTAATTCATTTGGACTTTTTCTATTTTTGATGATACTCAAAAAATTGCAATCCAAACACAACATTAATGTTTATTTTGTTTGTTAAACTTAGTAATGTTTATAACAAGCAACATGACTTATGCTAACTTTCTTAGCTAGCAACATGACTTACGCTAACTTTCTTAGCTAGCAACATGACTTACGCTAACTTTCTTAGCTAGCTCCCTTTAAACGTAAGCTAGATTGCTTTTCTCAAAATATAACACAGCTAACTAGCTAAATAAAATTAACTATTAGTTACCACTGCTTAAGGCAGAAAAGAAATTCAAAACCACTAGCTAATGTCTTGGAGCTAGCGAAAACTAGGTAACTAACTGGTCTAATAATCTGTGAAAACTATTATAAATCTTAAAAAGAAATAAGAACCACTGATTAATGAAGCTGCTAAATGCTGAGGACAAACAATTTTAGACAACTAGCGTATAGCTGGCTAACATCCTGCAGCAGCCATTTATTAAAGCGCTAATGGGAAGCGTGACGTACAATGTGTTTTATTAGCATTAAAATGCTAACAGATTCGGCTAATAACAAACTGTGAGAACTAATTTACAGACTTTATTTATGCTAATGAGTCGACTCGGCTCTTGTGTTCCCTCATTCTTACCACCAAGTGTGAGATGATGATGATGATGATGAAGATGCTAACTGCAGAATTTTAGCTTCCACACGTCACAACTCTCCTCACACAGTTTATTTAGCCCCGCCTCCTCTCCATTTCCATTGGTCCCCTGACGTAACCAATCATAATCCTCTCTGGATTTTGGAAGACGTTTGTCTGAGGAAAATCTCCCACAAGCCTTTGTGTGTGTGTGTGTGTGTGTGTGTGTGTGTTTTACTGCCTTGACCACATGAGGCTACCTCCTGTCTCCATGGTAACTGTATATAGGTGTTTCACAGCGCTGTAGTGTAGAGCGGCGGTTTTTCTCAGAGCTCAGTCCCGGATGCTGGAGATGAGACACATTACGCTTCAATCCTCTTTCACACACATACATATTAAAAATATGCGTAAATGCTGCAATCTGATTGGACCATCTCGAGCAATATGGCGCTGCGTAAAAACGGCGGCTCTGAGACGCACTGAAAAAAACCCACAAACAGTTTATCGTCTCGCTGGTGCTAACGAGAGTCTCGAGTTTCTTTAGAACGAATCCGATGTAAACTTTCTGGAAAGCCAACAAGTTTGCACAAAAAGATGTCAGATTTCTCTGATTGTCTTCCAGCAATGTGGGCGTGGCTCTTTACCATCTGGCCCCGCCCATCACCTGAGACGATCATTAAACCAGTTACTCTGGGAAAAAAAGCATCCAAAGCCAAACACCATCACACACACATGCACATTGGACAGGAAGTGACAGTGTGAGGAGGAAGAGGAGATCAGATCAGACAGGAAGTGATGTGAGGAGATCAGATCAAAGAGGAAGTGATGTTGGAGATCAGACCAGACAGGAAATGACATATTAGGAGATCAGATCAGACAGGAAGTGATATTGGAGATCAGATCAAACAGGAAGTGATGTAGGAGATCAGATCAGACAGGAAGTGATGATGTAGGAGATCAGATCAGACAGGAAGTGATGTTGGAGATCAGACAGGAAGTGGACATTATTCAGATCTTTATGAATTATCGTCAGTTGTGTAGAAAACATTTATAAGTATTTTTCTCGTGCTCACACTTTGATGTCATGAAGAGAAGATTTTTATGATGATTATTTGTAAATTCTGCGTGTATATGAAGACGCTCGATGTGCTGGACCTCCTCAGCGGCTGAACCCTGACACTTTGATGTTTTTGTTGTTCTCGTGTGAAAACACTTTGCAGTGAAGCGAGGAGTTTTTATTATTTTACGGCTCGGAGTCTGAACGTCTCTGACCTTCTCTCTGAGTTTTCAGTTCTAGTGTTTAAAAAGTTTCTATTTATTTGTGGCTGCTTGCAGATTTGACTCGAGTTTCATTGTACATGTGAATTTAATTCTGAATTTTTGATTGGATTTTATTCGATAAACATCAGGAGGTTTTATTTCCTCACCTGCACTGAGACACGCCCTGAAGTGTTTACAGCGCCATCCTCAAGCCCAGGACACGCCCTGGACACGCCCGGGACACGCCCTGGACACGCCCACACCGCACTGCTACACCGTCATCACTTTTACACGCCACTGCTGAGGTAACGTGACATCACCACCTCCAGACTCTTCACACACACACACGCACACACTCGCAGAGTGAAAACACACACCACGGTCTCGAGGACGGTTTTTATTTTTTTGCCTAAATGGTGGCGTTTGATTGGCCACGCCCACACACACCCTGCAGGAACCATGTGACCGGGTTCTCTTTATAAAAAGTTTTTTTTTTCTTTCCTGAAATCTGATGTTCACGTGATTGTAATAAAGATGAGATTTTAATTATCTACTAAACCTGTGTGCGTGTGCGTGTGTGTGTTTCAGTCTTTTACATATAAAGTGAAATAAACATGTTCTAATAAAAATTTTGGTTTCGTTTGGGGGAAATTAAAATGTGAATTAAACTTAAATCCAAATATCAGATTCACGTCTAAATCAATTTAAAGCTAATTTCAGCCGAATCGTAATCGAGACGTTTAACACGTAATTAATAAAATGATGAAATTTCTACTGTATATTATTGATTGTGTATCAGACCAGCTCAGGTACAGTTTCATGCTGTTATTTACGTCTCTGCCATGCTGAAGGGAATTAAGAGCTTATTAAACATTTTTTCATTCCTTTAACCTAACTGTTTAATATTTAAATCATTTTAGCTGCAAATGAAGTGTGTATGTAGTGCACTACATCAAGTGTACAAGCCCCTCCTTCCTACCCTATGGAGTGCACATGGAGTGAGTAGGGAAGCTGGATCCCAATTCGCTCCCTAATTTTGGATTCAGCGTCATTTGGTTTCTCTCAGAGCGAGCAGTGTGATGTGAAACTCTGTGTGTGTGTGTGTGTAAAAAACATCTCAAGGAAAAAAAATGCACCGAAACAAAATGGAATCCAACAGCAAAATGGAGACGAATGACACAAACGTGTCTCTCTTCTCATTACACTGCCCTGTGTGTGTGTGTGAGAGAAATCTATAACACACACACACACACACACACACACCTCTGGTGCCACCTAATGGCTCACTGGCATTTTTACAGCCACAAACCGCCTGGATCAGAGCATAAAGAGAAAATCACCACAACAGAACCACACACACACACACACACACACACACACACACACACACACACACCACCATGGGCTGTGTCCCAAACCACACATCATTTCGCTGCGTTCCAAAGTTCAGGTTTGGTGAACTGCGAATTCGTATCACGTGAAGACGTGTGACTGATAGAAACAGAAGATCGACGTGTCACGGCGTGAACTCTTCAGAAAATCCAAGATGGAGGAAGAGCTGATTATATCCCTGTCACACCGTCCTGTTTTATACAACACACAGCTTTATACGAATATAAAATCAACATCAATAGAGAAGCACGCCGAAATCCATGAAGTATGGATTAAAAAAAAAAACAACGCCTTGGCGAGTGATGTCATATCCGATTGCCGCCCTTCAGTCCGATCTGAGGATTCTAGAACTTTCACACTGACGCTAGAACCGCACCATGGATTCGTACCACCAAGAGCTTGTTAAAAGGGTTTACAGTGAGGACTCTGAGGTTGCAGAACCTCCGCAGTGAAGACTGTCCATGCCACTGAGGATGACAGAACCTTTACTACAGGAATTCTACAATACTTAATCTTCTTCTTCTTCAGACGGAAAACGCTAGAACCTTCACAAAAGAGACTGCAGACTGCACTGAGGATGGAAAAACTTTCACACTACAGATTTTAGAACAGCAGTGATATCTCTAAAACTGAGGATTAACATTCAGACACAAACAGGTACACGAAACCAGCAGAGGTCTTTCTCAGGTTCCCTCTTTTCAGTTCCGTGTGAGAAACACACACACACACACACACACACACACACACGCTCATGATAAAAGAACCTTACAGAGGTGTCCCGGTTCCCGAGATCATTTTATTCCAAAGCTTTTTTACTTCCTGGACTAAAAAGGGGAAGAAACTCCTACAGAAAGGGGCTCACACACACACACACACACACACACACGCGCGCACACGCACGCACACATACGAGGAAGTGGACATAGCTTGTGGGGGAAAAAAAAAATAATAATCAACAGGACTACACAGCTAGTGCTGAGAGGAAAAATATCTACAGAAGAATGTCCAGACTGTCTCTCTCTCTCTCTCTCTCTCCGTCTCTGTCCATCAGCAGGAAGCGCTGTGTTCTGGGGAATGAAACGCGTCCTGTCCGTCACACACTGATCCTGGAACAGTTAGAGTTTCCCCACACTCAGCACTTATACAGTCTTTTACAGAGTGTTTGGTCTCCACACAGACAGGGGGCGCTGCAGGCTCACACCATCAGTCCCTCAGCCCCTTCGTCCCTCAGTCCAGACCCTGAACGTCGTGCGGTTTGTACGCTGAAGCGACGAGAGTTCCTGTGAACACAACGCACACAAACAGCACGCGTAACGCACGTGTGAGGCTGCGTCCCAAATCACCCGCGTGTGACAGAAGAGTTCAGTCTAACAGCTAACTACTAACAGACCTGTCTGAGCACATGATCACGCCTCCTGAGTAAACACACCTGTCCCCAGGTGAACCTGAGACGCAGCTTCTGTTCGTCTCTCGTTAATCTCTTAATTATTCATATAGAATATTTAATAATTAATTAACACACTAACACAAGCCTGTCACACCGAGGATCAGGATTCTTATTAAAAACATCACAATTCAGCATCATGAGTTCATCACACACACACACACACGTTCGCTGGTCTTGTAGCCATAGCAACAAGCAAACACACACACACAGGTCTGAGGGGAGAGCGGTACAGGAGCGGAGCAGGAAGGACAGGGAGCAAGCTGGAAGTAGCTGTAACCAGGCACAGGAAGTTCCCACAATGTTTCTGAAAAAGCAACGCCACCACGCAGAGAAATCCCGCCCCTTCACTGAATTAGGGCGGAGCCACTCAGCTTCAGAGACCGCACTTATGCGTAATTGCACTTGTTTTTTTTTTTTTTGTTTAAGGGGCGGGGCAGCTCAGGCCAAGAGGCGGGGTTTGCTTCTGTGCTTGAGCAGACATTGGCTGGAGGCAAGCGTGTAGCAAGGATCAAAGATGGGCGTGGTCTTACCCTTTAGTCCCGCCCCGTCCAACTCCGCCCCTCTGTCTCTCTCTCTGTCGAACAGTTTGGGTCTAAACGTCGAATCTTTCTCTTTACCTTTCGATCCCTTCGGACGGCCGGCCGCCTTCTTCTTCGACTTCCCGTCTCCCTTCACCCCCAACAACGGGTGCACCTCTGAGAGACAGACAGACAGAGAGAGAGAGAGAGAGAGAGAGGGGGGTGAGGTTTAATCAATTTTAATCTAATGTCAATTACTGACCATCATCACATTATAAAAGACAAAAATAATACAAAATCAAGAGATGGAGAGAGAGACAGACTGATGGGGGGGGGAGAGAGAGAGAGAGAGAGAGACAGAGAGAGACAGACGAGGGGAAAAAGGGAGAGAGAGAGAGACAGGAAGAGAGAGAGACAGGTAGAGAGAGAGACAGGGGGAGAGAGAGACAGGAGAGAGAGAGG
>CM040473.1:177130-178873 GCA_022758105.1 Pangasianodon gigas | reverse complement strand
TAGATGAGGAGTAAAAGAGGAGTAAAAGAGGAGTAAAAGAGGATTAGATGAGGAGTAAAAGAGGAGTAAATAAGGAGTAAAAGAGGATTAGATGAGGAGTAAAAAGAGGATTAGATGAGGAGTAAAAGAGGATTAGATGAGGAGTAAAAGAGGAGTAAATAAGGAGTAAAAGAGGATTAGATGAGGAGTAAAAGAGGATTAGATGAGGAGTAAAAGAGGATTAGATGAGGAGTAAAAAGAGGATTAGATGAGGAGTAAAAGAGGATTAGATGAGGAGTAAAAGAGGAGTAAATGAGGAGTAAAAGAGGATTAGATGAGGAGTAAAAGAGGATTAGATGAGGAGTAAAAGAGGAGTAAAAGAGGATTAGATGAGGAGTAAAAGAGGAGTAAAAGAGGATTAGATGAGGAGTAAAAGAGGAGTAAAAGAGGAGTAAAAGAGGAATGGGGTGAAGCTCCAGCAGGTGGCGCTGTTGCTTCACGCTGCTTCAGTAGATGAGAGCAGCACTGAGCTCTTCAGCAGCTGCACCTGAGACTGGAGTAAGAGGAACTGAATGAACAGATGGAATCAGGCTCCTGATTGGCTGCAGTGGAAGTCTGTGGACAAACTGAAGAGCCCTGATGCAGTTCCGGTTCCGGTTCGATCCTGAGTGTGGGTTTGGGTCAGGGTGGATACAAGCAGATATACACACTATATCCACTGTGGGGAAACAGGAGAACCTGGAGAACCCTGAGGAACCCACACAGACACGGGGAGAACATGTGAAAGACCCCCCGCCCCCCGGATGAGCACGGATTTGATATAAAGATGTTTCACTTTCAGTTCAATAATTAATACACACTTTCAACCAATGTAGATTTATTATTATTATTATTATTATTATTATTATTATTATTGTTATTATTATTCCCAAATTTCCCCTTGGGATCAATAAAGTACATCTATCCATTAATCTCTCCATCTGATTAAATCTACATCCGGATTTCTGCAAAGCTGGTTTGTGACAGTGTGTTTTAGTAAAACCGTGTTTAATTAAATTATTTAATAAATAAATAAATAAATAAATAAATAAATAAATAAATACACTTTTCTCTTCCTCGCGCTTCTCTAAAGCAGGGAGATCTGGCAACTCTATATGATTCGCGAATGGGCGGGTTTAATTCCAGGCCACGCCCCGGAGTTGGCGATGCGCCCCATAGACCACGCCCCCAATGCCCTCTGTTTTTTGTAGATGTGTGTGTGTGTGTGTGTGTGTGTGTGTGTGTGTGTCAGTCAGTCAGTCAGTCAGTCAAGTAGAGGCGCGCGCTCATCTCCATCAGCTCGCGCACACCTGAGCTCACCTGAACCAGACGGAGGGTTTAAAACTACAGCACGCGGTGAGTCTCACGCGGGGCTTCTCTCTTTCACTCTCTTTCACTCTCTTTCTCTCTCTTTCTCTTTCCCTCTTTCTTTCTCTAGCTTTCTCACACTCTTTATCTCTCTTTCCCTCTCTCTCTCTCTCTCTCTCTCTCTCTCTCTCTCTCTCTCAGAAAGACAGAAACAGTAAATAATAGGGAGCCTACAGAGGGCACAGTGTTTAAGGGGGCAGTGTTAGGCAGAAATTATAGTTATTTTAGGTTTAGATTATAATGTGTGTGTGTTTGTGTGTGTGTGAGTGTGTGTGTGTGTGTGATCCTCAGAGTGAAATGTGTGTCATGTCCAGATGCAGTTTGCTTTCTGTTTTTTGTTACACACCTTCATATGGA
>CM040473.1:167130-169630 GCA_022758105.1 Pangasianodon gigas | reverse complement strand
GAAAGAAGCAGCCGAGAACGTTCCAGAAAAAGAGTTTCCTCAAAGCTGTGGAGCCGAAGGAGAACCGGAACTTTGTCAAACAGTTTGTCCAGATGCAGATGTTCGACTTGTTCATCCAGGAGGAGGAGAAACACCCCAACCACGAAGGTCAGAACCCCAACGCGGTTCTCCGCACCGCTCTTTATTAATGAAGGTCAGAACCCCAACGCGGTTCTCCGCACCGCTCTTTATTAATGAAGGTCAGAACCCCAACGCGGTTCTCCGCACCGCTCTTTATTAATGAAGGTCAGAACCCCAACGCGGTTCTCCGCACCGCTCTTTATTAATGAAGGTCAGAACCCCAACGCGGTTCTCTGCATCAGGCTTTATTACGCTGCAGTGTGTAAGGTTTGGGGAACGTCACCCTTTTTGAGAGAAGAATACTACTGCAAGTTTCAGTCTCAGAATCAACATTCTGACCTGTGCACGTGTGTGTGTGTGTGTGTGTGGTTTTTTTTTTCAGGATTTTTCTATAAGAAAGTTGTGGAGTTTCAGCAGAGGAGGAAGGAGCAATTGAGGAGTGGGGGAGTGAAGGGGCTCGTCGTGTGAGAGTGTGTGTGTGTGTGTGTGTGTGAGTCACTCTGTGTTTTATTTGTATTGTGTAAAAAATTGTTCCACTGTGAGCCACTTCTACACTGTTACATCTGTGTGTGTGTGTGTGTGTGTGTGTGTGTTTTAAACTCTGTTCATTAAAGCACAAACATGCGAGAGGCTTAAAACAATATAAAAAATAACAGTTTATTTGTCTTACAATTTCAAATACATCAATACTGACTCTGTGAGTGTGTGTTGAACATTTTAGGTTGTGTGTGTGTGTGTGTGTGTGTGTGTGTGTGTGTGCGTGTGTGTTTCACAGCTGCTTGTTCATGCACTTTGTGTTCATTAAAAATAAAATCTGATGTAAAATGAATCAGCGTGTCAGTGACATGATCTACATCAGAAGTAGCAGTTCATTAGCAGGCTAGGTCATTAGCAGGCTAGGTCATTAGCAGGCTAGTTATAATAAACAACATGAACAAAACATCTAATCGGCTCTTCAGCTCAGATGTATAAACGTTTCTTACACCAGGAGTCTAAAAATCTTTCACTATTTTTATAAATGCTAACTAATGCTAACAGACATGCTAACTTGGCTAAGGAAACGTCAGCTAGCGTACAGATGATATTTCTGGACGTATCTCAGTAAGTCTCACCTCATCTCATATTTATATTCTCTGAATTTAGCATATTTTTTACTGATTAATGCTGTTTCTCATTCAAAATAAAATCTCTGCCAAATTGATAAATGCTAACGTGGCTAATAATAAGGCTATAATAGGCTAGCAGGAGTTCAGCTAGCATGCAAAATTTCTGTCTCTCTGGTTTTTAATCTCAGTTTGTTCAATTTATGTATTTGACTTGAATGTATTTGACTTCTGGGTTTTTTGAACTGTGAAAACTGCTTTTTGTTGATAAAAGCTCAAAATGATCAGCAGTGAAACGCTAATGTGGCTAATAAGTGAATCTTAAACTAGGAATAGAGCAAATAACAGAAAATAATAATAAAATAATAATAATTAAAAGTTAACTGTTTAAGGTTTTGTGCTAACTAGTTCATGATTAAATCTAAGCACTTATATAAAATTACACAAACGCTGCTTTTAAACACAAACGTGGTTAATTAATTAACATCAGGATTTTTTTACACGTTCACACTTTGTCAGAGAAAAGCTAACGCTAACTCGGCTAATAATGAGTGCAAACTAACAAATAACAGTAAATGATGAATAGCACTAATATAATACACACACACACACACACACACACACACAGAGTGCTGCAGTACCATGCTGTGGTTAATATCATTACAGAGTTAAATGTTAGATGTAATAAAAATACAGACGGTTAAAGCAGATATAAACACATCACTCTGTGTGTCGAGGAAAAGTTTAAACTGCATTTATATCTGTGTTTAAAATAAAATATAAAAGTGTGTTCTGTATAAAAACTGAAACCTACGTTTGTTTTTTTTTCCTGGAGTAAATATTTAAAACCCTGCTGCAGTTAAAGACGACGTGATTTAAACACTGATTCAGTTTCAGGTTCGTGGAATTTAAAGAAAAGTCATCACTTTACAAGTTTCCCAGATTTAAAAGAAAAATGTTTAAATGACAGTCGTGCGATTTTTAGTGATTTTATAGTTTTTAAAAACAGCTGCCTTAATGAGACGATCCACGGGGCAGAACCACGGGGCAGAACCACGAGGACAGAACCATGAGGACAGAACCACGAGGACAGAACCAGAACCACGAGGACAGACCACAGCTCTACATGTTGATCCTGAGAAACTGCTGTTATCTAAACAGATCTTTGCTCCTATTGGTCAGTTATAAACAGTTATAAAAACTTTTAAAAAGGTGTGTGTGTGTGTGTGTGTATTAGGGGTTGTGGTGGTCTGTGTGTGTGTGTGTGTGTGTGTGTG
>CM040473.1:143100-153601 GCA_022758105.1 Pangasianodon gigas | reverse complement strand
TCTGGCTGAGGAAAAGCAGCCGTAAAGCACGATGCTGCCACCACCATGCTTCACCGTGAGGATGGTGTTCTTTTGGTGCTGTGCTTTTTTTGCACCAAACATACCTTTTGGAATTATGGAATTATTATCCCTTTTGGAATTGGTCTCATCAGACCATAACACATTTTGCCACATGGTTTGGGGTGATTTAGTTGAGCTTGGATGTTTTTTGTGAGAAAGGGCTTCCGTCTAGCCGCCTACCCCACAGCACAGACATGTGAAGAATATGAGAGATTGTTGTCGCGTGCAGAGAGTAATCAGTACGTGTCAGATGTTCCTGCAGCTCCTTTAATGTCGCTGTGGGTCTCTTGGCAGCCTCCCTGGTAAGTTTTTGTCTTGTCCTTTTATAAATTTTGGTGGGACGTCCTGTTCTTGGTGATGTCACTGTGGTGCTCCATTTTGATGGCCTGTTGGCCTTCACGGTGTTCCATGGTACATCTAATGTTATGGAAGTTCTTTTATATTTCTCTCCCGATCTACACCTTTCAACAGGTTTGATACCATGCATGCTCTGTAAGCTCTTTATGGATCATGGCTTCAGAAGTCAGATGAAAACAAGAAGATGTGAAGAAAATCCTACAGAAACAGCTGATCTTTACTTGGGGTTAATCAGAATAATTTCATTGATGACAGCTGTATGATAATTACTTTTGAACATGAGATTGTGATTGGTTCATTCTGAACACAGCCACACCCCCACTTATAAAAGGGTGTGTATACTTATGCAACTAGGTTATTGTAACTTTTTTATTTTTCCTATTTTTCCCTAAAATGTTTCTGATCATTTTTCACTTAATTTTTATATATTGCAATTTTACAGGGTTATTATTTTGAGGGTTATTATTTTGAGGGTTATTATTTTGAGGATGGAAATAGTTCTGACATGATTTATCTTTTCAATTAATTTTTTACATCACAAAAACCTGCCATTTTAACAGGGGTGTGTAAACTTTTAATATCCACTGTAGCTAACTTAATGGTAACCAATTTGCATATTTATGCATATGCATATATCCATGTATTCTTTATCAGAGCGTAGAGATGTTCTTCTGTCTTTTTAGTCTCTTTTCCACTTCACTTTTTCAAGGTTCAGACTTTAAATAAACAGGAACAAAACCCAGCGATAACAGAATCAGTCGTGAGATCACAGGCTGTAAAACTTCACCTCAAAGAGCAAACAGGGACAGAGAGCAGATAAACAGCCTGAGGTCATTAACACAGAGAACAAACTAAAAAAACAATGACTTCGTCCTAAAGGCCAGACTTAAATGTGTTACAATAAGTATCAAATATAATAATGTTCTTATTAAAACATCTAAAATTTTTAATGCTAGGACACACAGACTCCATTGCAGGGAGACTTCATACTGGAGAGTTTTTATGACAAGTGTTACTGATAGTGAATTAAAACTTTTGTGATAAGTATGTAGACTAAAGTTGCTAATTAACTGTTGTTTGTTTTGTGTTTTCTCATCAGTTTGGAGATGGAGCTGGATTTGCAGTTCCGACTCCAACAGTTCCTGTTCTGGCTTCCTCCACTGCACCTCAAATCAGCCACACGGGTGAGGACACGTCCCAAACATCCCACACGACCTTCACACTCCCAAGTGTTCAACTCTTCCTATCCATCTATTTTTTTGCTAACGTTGAATATACATGTAACCTGAACGAAAGTCCTCTTAATGATCAGACATGATGCCTCATCAGATTTAATTAGTTATAGTTATCAGGAATCAGGAGGTTTTAGAACTGGTGGTGAAATTGAAGTTTGCCAAAAAGCCCTTCAGGCACATTTATACCATTACGGTGGCGTTTTCAGAAAACCGACTCACGTTTTGCTGCGCATTAGCCAAGGCTTTTCCAGTCCGGTCCTTTAGGGAATCCTGACAGTCCACATTTTTGCTTTTTGTTCAGTTTCCCAACACACCTTTATAAGGTATTCAGTGTTCTCGACTGTTCCAGGTGTGTTATGAGCCGTAATTGAGAGTGTGTCAGACTCCTTGATTGCTATTATAGAGGTGTTTTCTTTATGATGACTCATCTTTAACTATGCATTAGCAGAATTTTTTATATTCTTTCTTTACTCAACACACCTCAACACAAGAATCACAGGAACTGAAACAGATTAAGCATGAAGAATTTACCAGATTTGCCTGATATGTGCTAAACAGTTGCTAACATTGTTTTTCTCCACGAACAGGCAATACAGAGAGTCTGCCAAATGGAGGTACCATCTCATCGGATGACCTTGAAGAAGGACACATTCTGATCCCTCCTCCTCCCTCCATTGCACCTCCACCTCCACCTCCCCAGTTCATTCCTCCATCACCTGGACATGTCACTTCTCCACCAGCATTTTTTGGGGAGCCGTATTCACCTGTAGACCTGTCCGCTCTAGAGCCACCCTCCATGCCCCCTCCCAAGCCACCTTCACAAGGAACGCCAGAAGATGTAGACCTGTCCATGTTAAGGCCTCCGCCTATGGCTCCCCCGAAACCCCCAAGTTATCAAATCTCTACATACTCACCTGAGGACATCCCAGAGTGCCCCAAATTTACCCCTCCACTGCCCCCAACAGAGAAACCCCAGTCCCCCACAACCAACGTCCAGAAGATGCCTCCTCCTAAACCCATCAGGTTCTCATCCATCTCCAACATTGATTTGCCTCCATCTGGATCTACTACCCCAACTTCTACACCCTCAGGAAGGCCAGCTTCCAGCTTCATCTCCCAGAACACAGGCAAACTTTACACTGTACCAAAAACAACAATTCCCACTGGCCAATCAGATAAAGAGAAAATGATACAACACAACCTGCTCCTGGAGAACCCCTCCAGAAACCCAGTTGGACTTCATGTCAATGGGAAAGCACCAACATCTGAAAAGGAAATGAGCACACCCCAAAACCCGGTGCCCCCGGTCAAGCCAGTGCGTCGCAACAGTTCAGGCATGAAGCTGGAAGAAAATCTACAGGACTTGAAGGAGAACGTGCAGGTGACGCTACCCAACCAACCAGCAACACCAATCAGGGTCGTCAACAGCATGACTGCAACTTTAGAGACACCACCAGATGTTCCAAATAAGATCCCAACTTCAATAAAAGGTTCTCCCACAGCAGAAAGGCCAGCAGCTGTGCTGTCAGCTCAAGACATAATTCACTTGTCGCCTGTGGACCCAATGCGAAAATATAGCCCGTTACTGAACCGCAAGCTGCAGAGCCTGAAAACCAATGAACCTTCCAGTGGGAAGGAGGCGGCTGCTTCTCCGCTCACCCTGTTGATGGCAGCAAAGGAACGAGAGAAGCAGAGGGCAGTCATTTCCAGAGAAAATAGCACCAAGAGCAACAGCTCCGCAGATTCCACCAATGGAAGCATCCATCCGAGCGACACCAGACCCAACTCATTTACTGTTACCCCAAGACCACCGATGTCCTCAGGAAGTGTCAATCCCTTCATAGAGCCCAAACTCAACACTGAGAACCCAAAGGTTACTTACTCCACACCTGAACACTTTGCACCCTCCAACAGCATTCTAATTAAAAATCCAACAAGTATTGCATCCCCAAAATCTCCATCTGGGCAGTACAATGGCTTTGATATCTCCTTCATCCCTCCTCCACCTGAGTTTGCTAACTCTGATCCAGAAGATGAAGCTCCACACAACATGCCTCCACCTGACCCACCTGCCAAGAGAACAGATGTAATTCCACCTCTAAACTCTGCTCCCATCACAAATGGCCCTACTAATCCCCCAAGTATTAAATCATCCAGCACCACCACACCAATTAATGCTGTTCCTAGCACTCAGTTCAAACCAAAACCTCAAGCTCCACCCCCATCTCTACTCAAAACTCAGCCCCAAGCTCCACCCCCATCTCAACTGAAAACTCAGCCCCAAGTTCCACCCCCATCTCAACTGAAGACACAGGCTCAAGGTCCACCCCCATCTCTACCCAAAACTCAGCCCAAAGCTCCACCCCCATCTCTACCCAAAAGTCCGCCCCAAGTTCCACCTCCATCTCAACCCAAAACTCAACCCCAAGCTCCACCGTCTGTCGCTGCCAGTCAGGCCACACTGCTCAGCATCCTGCAGAAGAAGATGCTGGAAATGGATTCCAAATTCGCTCCGGCCCACGAAGCAGACACCGGCAGCGATGACTGGAACTCCCCTCTGTTTGATGAGGATGTAGGGGGTGGTCCTTCCCTAAACTCCACCCCCAAATCCAGGAGCTCCACTTTGCCTCCACAGTCTGCAGGTCTGGACATGAAAGAACTGGAGAACAAAGTGACCAAGAAAGCACAAGCTAAAGCACCAGCCAGGTAAATTCTGCTAAACTCCGCCCCCTGGCAACTGCTGCTTTTACTCCAACAATTACGTATCACCAAAATAAAAAAATTTATTTAAAATTTTTATTTATTTTTAAATATTTAAGTTAAAATTTCTAAACAAGACATAGATCCAGTGCAGTGTTCTGTTTAGCTGAAAGGAGGACAGCAGTTCATTTAAGAGTTAAGAGTAAATACTAACATTTAAATGAAATATTAAGCGTTTCATACTAGAACTGTTCACACACAGCTGGAAAATGGGTTTGTCTCAGTTTGACATCGATGCTGCGGATCTTCAGTTTATAATTTCCAGATGTTTATATGATGTGTGTGTTATGTTCACACTGAAATCTGATTCTTCTCTAATTTTTCAGCAGTGGTTCTTCAAAGCAGCAGTTCGGGATGACGTTCATAGTGAGGCCTGGGACCAAACAGCCCATCACGCCCGTCCCCAAAACTGAGTGACCAACCACACAAATGGGCGTGCACACACACACACACACACACACACACACACACACAGCTCTGCGTAAAGAACTCATAAAGGAAAAGATGTTACATATGATACTGGACTGGTTACACACAGCAGCATTTTTCTGGATTTTTTCACCTGAAACTCTGTTTTAGTGTTTTTATAAACTGCTCTCTGTGTGTGTCCAACCTGGACTTATTCTCTGTAGGACACACACTCGACTGACATCAGTGTGTAAACCACACACACACACACACACACACACTTAACATGGTGTTGGAGGAAATTTAGTTTTATGTTTAGTTTGTAATTTTTAAAAACACCGTTCATCAAACTTTAAGCTGCAGAAGAAATACGAAAACGCAGGACAGAAAGACATCAACGTTAAACACTGCAGCACGGACTTGTACATTTTAGCGGGCTTATTTTGTTCACGGGCAATTTTTGCCTAAGGAACTTATTTAGAAAAATGTATTTCTCTGTTTTTCTGTCAGAGTAATGGCTCTGTCCCAAACGCTGCTGTCTGATACTCACACACACTCACTCTCTTAAATCTAACCTACATTCACGGTGCTTTATGAGTAATAAACACCAACATCAAATAACCACCATCAGGAAGCCTTTCTAGAGCTGTGTGTGTGTGTGTGTGTGTGTGTATTCTAGCATTTGGAAGAGAATCTTCAAATTGGTCAACATTCCGATAAGAACAGAGTTTGGAATGCAGCCGTAGCGTCAGAACTGTAATGAAATGTAAAAAGTGATGATTATCTGGACGTTAAAGTTGTTTTAGTGCCTCAGCTGACAGGAAGTGAGTGAGACTGTAAAGTTCTACTTGTGTGATTATAAAAGTATAAATGTTTTATTAATGAAATGCTGTAATAGTGTTATTAAAGTGTATTATTAAAGTGTGATAGACAGTGTGTGTGTGCGTGTGTGTCGAGGTCAGTGCTGTAATTCACACGGAAATGTTTTCCGCTGATGAGAGATGAAACTGGAGTGTGAGAGCGACGGAGTGCTGTAGTGTGCACTTTCATCACACTGACTAAGGGGAAAAAGTTCTCAGCACTTAAACACGTGTGTATCTGAACACAAACATGGCATGTATTATAACTAATAAACTATCAGACACCTGTGTGTGTGTGTGTGTGCGCGTGTGTGTGGGGGGACTTTTTTGTGGATTTGATATGATGATGGATTTATCTGTTCTTTAAAGCTGTTTTTGTTGTTGTTCTTGTTACCATGATAACAAATCCACAGGGGTTTCCTCAGCATAAACATGATTAGATCATACACATGGAGGTGTTTTATAAACACACAAACACACAAACACGCAATCACATGCATAACAAAATCGAAATTTCATGCTCTTGTCTAACAATGAGAAAATATTTACTTCACTGTTGGATTATTGATCAAATTCTGTGTGTGTGTGTGCGCATGTGTGTGATCAAACCTGATCTCTGTAACAGTGAAGTCAGACACACATTGTAGTGTTCAGTAAGCAAATAATTTCCAGAATTGTAGTGTTTAATATAAATATTCAAATAAATTAAATAAAATTTATCTCTGAGGCCACACACACTCGCGCGCATACACTCTCGCACACACTCTCGCACACACTCTCGCACACACTCTCGCACACACTCTCGCACACTCCGACTATCACTACAACCTGTTCTCACTCGCTCACACACACACACACAGACAGACACACACACACTTCCTGCTCACTTTTGAGGTGTGTTGAGTTCATGTTCCAGTCAGAGCTGTTTTCACTCTGTGTAACACATACCTCATCTATAATCTGGTAATTACACACACACACACACCCCACTGTGCTCTGCACATAGGTAAGTGTGGGTGTGTGTCTGTGTGTATATTAATAATCTAGGGTAATAACTATGAGATCAGTGTGTATCAGTGCGAAAAAAATTGACACAGCACTCAGCTTTCCTGAACACACACTTTATTAAACACTGAAACAAGTGGATGTGTGTGTTAAGCGTGTGTGTGTTAAGCGCACCTGAGTTAATCGCATCTGTGTGTGTTAAGCGCCTGTTAAGAATGTGTGTGAAGTTTGTGTGTATTAAAAGCATGTGTGTGTGTGCATATGTGGGAAGAGTGTGTGTTGTAAGCATGTGTGTGTGGTAAGTGTGGGTGTGTGTGTCTGTGGTAAGAGTGTGTGTGTGTGTGTCTGTGTGTGTCTGTGGTAAGAGTGGGTGTGTGTGTCTGTGGTAAGAGTGTGTGTGTGTGTGTGTGTGTGTCTGTGGTAAGAGTGTGTGTGTGTGTCTGTGTGTGTATGTGGTAAGAGTGTGTGTGTGTGTCTGTGGTAAGAGTGGGTGTGTGTGTGTGTGTGTGTGTCTGTGGTAAGAGTGTGTGTGTGTGTCTGTGGTAAGAGTGTGTGTGTGTGTGTGTGTGTGTCTGTGGTAAGAGTGTGTGTGTGTGTGTCTGTGTGTGTATGTGGTAAGAGTGTGTGTGTGTGTTCATTAAGTGCGTGTCTCCTGCACATTATGATGGAGCACCTGGTGATCCCACCCTGCAGTGGTCAGCACGTCTGAGCCACCTGGAACCCAACACACACCACGCACAAAGTCCTGGTGTCTACTGTCTCTGTAACTGTACACACACACACACACACACACACACACACACACACAGTTAAAAAATGACCACTATTAAAACATTTCTTCATCAAAACTACATCTGTAAATTGCAGTGTTTACTTGTTAGGCTGTGATCCAAATGACTCCCTACTCCCTACCCAGGACAATCCTGTACACTATCTAGTGCCCTAACACAGAGTGCATGAGATCACAGACTCGCACTGGGTTCTGTATAAGCATGTTCAGCAATGGGTGTGTGTCTGTGTGTGTCTGTGTGTGTGTGGTGGGGGGTCACACTGACATTATACACACTTTCCATCAGTTAAGTCAGATGACCACTCAGATGAGAGTGTGAGTGTGTGAGTGTGTGTGTACTCACATTTCTCTGAGCTCTGTGTTCACCACGGCGACGGTGCAGTCATCACTCACTGAGGCGAGGAGAGGAGAACTATACACACACACACACACATCTATGTTAATTTAAAGAAAGAACACTTTAATTTGCATATTAATGAATATTAATATATATATATATATATATATATATATATATATATATATATATATATATATATATATATATATTATAAACTGCATTAATAGTGCAGTAAGTGAGGAAATGATCATTAAAGTCTATAATATTTTCACCTCCTCTGTGGTTCTGCAGAGAGAGTGTGTGTGTGTGTGTGTGTATACCTGTGTGAGGAGAAGGCGAGCTCTGACACTCTGCGTGTGTGTGTGTTCATCGTCTGTGTGTGTCCTGCAGCCTGGAAATCTGTCACAGTTACCCTGCCCAACTCATCACCTACACACACACACACACACACACACACAGTCACATACTTATGTAGAGGATTCACATGTGCTGAACCACAGGAAGTTGTAGTTGTGTAGCTGTACCGTAGGCGATGGTGCTGGTCTGATTTGGATGCCACACAACAGCAGTCACAGAACAGCTCGGGGAAACCACATCTGATACACACACACACACACACACACACACACACACAGAGCAGATCTCAGGCAGGGTGGCACTGTGTGACACACACAACTGAACCACTGTGGTGAGCATGTGATTGAGTGATTGAGTGTGTGTGTGTGTGTATGAGTGTGTGTTACCTAAGCGAGAGGCAGGTTTGGGTTTTCTGCGGTCCCACAGCAGCAATCGGCCATCCTGAAACAGACACAGTTTAGTGACACTGTTCACACACTCAGGAGCAGAAAGTTAATGTGTATGAGATGATGATGATGATGATGATGTTGATGAAGGTCACCTGAGCACAGGACAGGAACAGCGATTGGTCAGTTGGGCTGCAGGACACACAGCTCACTGCCATGGAGTGCACTGAGAGAGAGAGAGAGAGAGAGAGAGAGAGAGAGAGAGAGAGAGATTTTAGTTCTAATTGGAGCACTGATCTGATATACAGCAAATAATTGGATTGGATTTTGGAAAAAAGAAATGAAGTTGATCAGATTCTATAAGAGATGCAGCCTGAAATATCAGAGAATTGTTTGTAGTAAAGCAGATTAAAGTCAATCACACAACTATGTTAACAACAAAAACGTTAACAACCACGTTAACAAAAACAATGTTAACTACGCTAATAACGTTAACAGCAACAACAGCAACAACAGCAACAACAGCGTGATCAGCAGCAGCCACCGGTGAGGGGTTTCGGCTCGGGACACGTGCGAGCTGCTCCTCCGGGACGTTTACGTGCGAGTCTCGTATAAAGAGAACTGACTGTACTGTCTGTTAGGACTGATTTTATTATATTCCACTGAAAGACACGACGTTTAGCTCCACACTTCTAACCTCAGGTACTGATGGAGAAACATCATCACTGCTGAACCGTGCAGAGCGACACACATTTACAGCAGGAGACTGAAACTAGGACGTGGTGGAGTATCAGAGATGTTAGGGGTCAGAGGTTAAAGGTCATGCTCTCACCATTGTAGGTGTTGATCACAGACTCCTGATTCAGATCCCAAACTTTAACCCTGAAAACAGCAACATGCACTTATTAACTGTTTTACACACACACACACACACACACACACACACACACTTATAAACTGTTTTACACACACACTTATTAACTGTTTTACACACACACACAAACACATCCACACACTTACTTATAAACTGTTTTACACACACACACAAACACATCCACACACTTACTTATTAACTGTTTTACACACACACACACTTACTTATAAACTGTTTTACACACACACTTATTAACTGTTTTACACACACACACACACACACACTTACTTATAAACTGTTTTACACACACACTTATTAACTGTTTTACACACACACAAACACATCCACACACACACACAACCTGTTACACACACTTATAAACTGTTTTACACACACACACAAACTGTTACACACACATGTAAAATCTTACATGCACACACACATATATAAACTGTTCCACACACTCAAACTCTTTTACTTACACACACACCCACACACACACACTTATAAACTGTATTACACACACACAAACTATTTTAATTACACACACACACACACACACACCTGCAGTCCATGCTGCCACTGACGACGTGGTGGGCGTCGGCCGCTGGACTGATCGTCGTGACGACGTGATCATGTTCATGACGACTGAACCTGTTCACCAACAAGCGCTCATCTTCAGCCAAATCCCATAATTCAACTGCACCTACACACACACACACACACACACACAAAATTATGAAATCCACAAGGCTATAGGACACAGACACACACACACAAACAAAATGGTATCTATACCAGAATCGGATCCTGTGATGATGGTCCCGTCCGTCAGCCACTTGACATCATTAAGCCCCGCCTCCGTCTGAAGCCCCGCCTTACAGAAGCCCTCATTGGGCGCCAGTTTAGAATCAGAATAAATCCAAATAGAACCGAACCAACACCGACCCGTCAGACTGGAGGCACTGAGCAGGAACACACCGTCTGAGAGAGAGAGAGAGAGAGAGAGGGAGAGGGAGAGGGAGAGGGAGAGAGAGAGGGAGAGGGAGAGAGGGAGGGAGAGAGAGAG
>CM040473.1:123394-134295 GCA_022758105.1 Pangasianodon gigas | reverse complement strand
CGGGGCAAAACAAGACTTCGCAAAGAGTGAGCGAGAGGAGGAGGCTTAAGTAGTCCCGGTAATAGGCTGCAGGTGAGCTCGTAATCAGTGCTGGGCGCGGGGTGATGGGAAATGTAGTTTCAAGGGGAAAGTCAATACTCGGGTGATGGTGACCTCTGGTGACGATCAGGGGGAACCACAGAGGCCGGATTCGTTACAACTATAGCCTAAATATGTGTGCATATGTGTGGGTGTGTGTGTACATGTGTGTGCATGTGTGTGTGTGTGTTACAGGTTGTGAGTGTAATAACCACGCCCAGCGTTGCCGTTTTGACCTTGAGCTGTACGAGCTCAGCGGGCGAAGGAGTGGTGGAGTGTGTGAGGAGTGTACACACCACACTGCAGGAACACACTGTGAACGCTGCGCTGACAACTATTACAGAAACCCCCGGAGCAACATGCAGAGACCTGACGCATGCTTACGTATGTCTCACACACACGCACACATACACACAGACACACAGACACACACACATTTCAGTGCCAGTCTCTGTGTACATGCTGATGATTTGTATATATGTATGTGTGTGTGTGTGTAGGGTGTCAGTGTGACACTGCAGGGTCAGAGGTCGGGCGTCAGTGTGATGAGGTCACGGGGGTGTGTCGCTGTAAGGAGAATGTGGAAGGAGCACGCTGTGACCGCTGTAAACCCGGATACTATGGCCTCAGCAGTACGAACCCACTCGGCTGCTCCAGTGAGTGACCTTTGACCTTTAGGGTACACTAGGACAAAAGTACACTTAATATATACATCCAGCTATATATAGTACACAGTCTGCAGTCCTAAACCACTAATCTTATTCACTGTATAGGTCACATAAACACCTGTGTGTGTGTGTGTGTGTGTGTGTGTGTGTGTGTATAGAGTGCTCCTGCAGTGCAGTCGGTTCCCTCCACAGTGTGTGTGATGCAGTGACAGGTCAGTGTGCATGCAGGCAAAATATGGGAGGAAAGTCATGTGACCGGTGTGCCGAGGGATTCTGGAACTTGTCATCAGGATGTCAGTCATGTGACTGTGACCTCACCAACACCATTGGCAACACCTGTGACCAGGTACGACCTTTCACCCTCAAATAAGTGGCTATGGCTAGTGTACAAGGAACCTGGAACCATGAATTAAGAAACAAGGAACGCTTATATCACCTCCCCAACAGAGTTTTTGGACTGATGGTGTTCTTAGTTTGTGATGTTAGTGAACCGTGTCAGAATGTATTTATTGATAAAGACTTCAAAGCACTTCTGTAAGTCGCTCTGGATGAGAGCATCTGCCAAATGCCATAAATGTAAATGGAAATGCTAGGGACCATGAGCCGTATTCAGGGTTCAAAGTTTACGTCAGTATTTACACAGGAAAGTTCCTCGTATTCAGAGTCGGGTTACGCAGCTGTGTGATATGATGATATCTGAATGAGGAGATGGTGAGCGTTGTATATCAACAATATATTACTGCATGAATAGTGCTAGTTGTAATTATCACATTGTCCACTGTTTTAACAAAATGGCTTCCACAGTCACTATTCAGCAGCACGTAGAATAGCACTTGATCCAGCACATCCTGCTACTCTACTCATGCGCAAAAATATTAATGTGTGTGCGGAATGTAGGAGATTTTATCACACTTTTAATTCACTATGTTGATTTGTTGACTTAATAAAATAATGTCACTGTTTGTGTTAATTCGATGCTCTGCTATAAAGAAAACATGCTAACAATGTGAAGGATAATCTGACCTAGCTCTCATCTGCTACGCTTACAGAGAAACTTTAAGCTCATTTTTTATATATATATATATATATATATACACATAAGGTGTTTGTGTGTGTGTGTAGATGACAGGTCAGTGTGTGTGTCGTCCTGGTTTTGGGGGTCGAACCTGCAGCGGCTGTCCAGAAAACACATATGGAGACCCACTAACTGGCTGCAGACGTAAGAATCCTGTCTCACTCTCTGTGTCTCACTCTCTGTGTCTCACTCTCTGTGTCTCACTCTCTGTGTCTCACTCTCTGTGTGTCTCTCTCTCTAAAAATGGAACCATATTTAACAAGTAATAAAACAACAACAACAATAATAATAATAATAATAATAATAATAATATCTCTCTGTCCCTCCCAGCATGTGTGTGTGACCGTGTGGGCAGTGTGTCCGGGGGGTGTGACCGCCGTACAGGCGTGTGTGTGTGCAAGCCAGGTGTGGTAGGGGACAGGTGTGACATGTGTGGGCGTGGTCACTGTGCTCAGTTCCCTAACTGCCCCGTCTGTCCGTCCTGCTTCTTCTCGCTCGACGCAGAGCTGCAGAACCTCACAATCCGTCTGCGCCACCTCACGTACACACTCACACACACACTGCCCCCCCAAATCCCCACACACACACTTCAACGCATCACAGGTGCACAGCATACACTCCGGCGAATCATCAATGCTCTGCAGCAGCTCCCTAATGACAGAGACCTATACGACAACTACACACTCCGTTTATACACACTGCGGTGAGTCTCACACTCACACTCACACACAGACACACACAGACAGACACACACAGTACTGTCCTCACACAGTGTTACCTGTCTCTCTCTCTCTCAGCTCTGAGTTGGAGAAGGTGGAGGAGGATTTGAGGCGTACAGGTGTAGTTTATACTTCAGAACTGGAGGTGGAGCTGCGCAGACTCCAGCAACAGCTTTCTGACCTTCACCTGGTTTACAACGCCAAGAAACAAGCAGTAACACACTTCAACGGCTCTAACTATGCTGGTACACACACACACACCCACACTCACGAAGTGGAGAGAGAAATACACTGGAGTTTCCTTTAAATAGTGCACTACGCTTAAGCCAGTGTGTGTGTGTGTGTGTGTGTTTGTAGGAGTCCTGGACGCTGTTAAAAATGCCTTCAGCAGATCCACAGATGCGGTGAAACGTGCAGATGGAACAGCAGACACTGTGGACAAGTCAGCGTCAGTCAGAGGCGATGCCATTAATGGCCTGAAGCACGTACAGCCAACCAACACGCAGAACCTGCAGACGCTCGAGAAGGACCTGGCAACCCGTCCCAACCTCACACCTACAGCCACACAGGTGAGAATACAAACAAGTACACAACATCCACCTCAGACTATAATTAAGATTATTAACATCGATAAGTAATTCCACTAAATTATGACTCAGTGTCAGCTAATTATCATAAATTTGCATACTTAATTAACCAGGCTAGCTACTATAAATAACTAATGTATGATTCAAACAGCTCCTGTAAATGTGCGTGTGTGTGTGTGTGATTAGGTGTGTGGCAGTAGGCGTGTGTTGCCGTGTACCCCGCTGCAGTGTGAGGGCGAGCTGTGTCCTGTAGACGGAGCGTCCCCCTGTGTTCAGGGACAGAAGTGCGTGGGAGCGTTACCATGGAGCCAGAGGGCGGAGCAAGACACAGTGGAGGTGAAGGAGAAACTGCAACAACTCAACGACAAGATCACTCAGGCATACACACAGGTAACACACACACACACACACACAGAGTTCCCAGTGGCTGATAATGGTAGTGAAACTGTAACTCCTCCCTCTGATTTTCAGATTCAGAAATCCCAGGACTCGACCAATCAGGTAAGACTGTCTGCAGATGAGCTGTCCAATCAGATGAAGCGTACTCGTGATGACATCGATGAGGGACTGAAGGACATTAAAGACTTTGTTAAGAAGCTGAAGGACTTCCTGTCAGGTGAGTTCTGCACACGATCACTTCACTGATGCATATTTAATTCAGTGCTCGGTCTGTCAAAGGCTGTGTTTAAAATGTCTCCTTGCTCACTACATAGTGCACTACATAGGAGAGGTATAACCATAAAAGAGAAGTGTTAATACAGAGTGTGTATATATAATATTTTATTACATATACAGTTTATTTAATATACATAAGTATGTATTATGTATGCATATATGCAGCAGGGAAGCATAGGGAAGGCTGGATGAAACATTTTTACATGTCTAATTTACATATTCATGCATATTCATAGATCCCAACATTTTTAATGAGGGAGAAAGTGCAGAGACTTTCCTCTGGCATTTTTAGAGTAATTCTGTGTGTGTGTGTGTGTGTGCGCGTACAGACCCGACCGCTGACCCTGCAGCAGTGCAGCGTGTGTGTGAGGGTGTGTTGGGCGTGAAGCTGCCTGAGACGGTCGACGCTCTAAAGAAGAAGCTGAAAGAGATTCAGGATGTGGCAGCCTCACTGCCCGACACCAGCAAGGTCCTAAAGAACGCCAGCTCACATCTGCAGGAGGCGCGGAAATTACTGCAGAACGCCAAGAATGCCAGGTACACAACATGCTAACACGCTAACACACACGCTAACACACATGCTAACACACAGTAGGCTGCAATCTACCATCACACACTAGTCAGATTCATTTATTTATGTGTGTGTGTGTGTGTGTGTGCGCCTTGCAGGGACACAGCGCTGGGTCTGCAGGACAGCACTGAGAGGGTTCTGGAGTTTCTGAATGATGGTGAGAGCGCCCTCACTGACATGGAGGAGAAACTGCAGCACAACCTCGACATCATTGACCAAGTCAGAAACAACATCCAGAACGTACGTTAACATTCATCATCTCTAAATCCTGAACCATCTCTAAACCCCAAACCATCTCTAAACCCCGAACCGTCTCTAAACCCCGAACCGTCTCTAAACCCCGAACCATCTCTACATCCTGAACCGTCTCTAAACCCCGAACCGTCTCTAAACCCCGAACCATCTCTAAACCCCGAACCGTCTCTAAACCCCGAACCGTCTCTAAACCCCGAACCATCTCTAAACCCCGAACCATCTCTACATCCTGAACCACCTCTAAACCCCGAACCGTCTCTAAACCCTGAACCGTCTCTAAACCCCGAACCATCTCTAAACCCTGAACCGTCTCTAAACCCTGAACCGTCTCTAAACCCCGAACCGTCTCTAAACCCTGAACCATCTCTACATCCTGAACCATCTCTACATCCTGAACCGTCTCTAAACCCTGAACCGTCTCTAAACCCCGAACCGTCTCTAAACCCCGAACCGTCTCTAAACCCTGAACCGTCTCTAAACCCCGAACCGTCTCTAAACCCTGAACCGTCTCTAAACCCTGAACCATCTCTACATCCTGAACCATCTCTAAACCCTGAACCGTCTCTAAACCCTGAACCATCTCTACATCCTGAACCATCTCTAAACCCTGAACCGTCTCTAAACCCTTGTGTGTTTGTCTCAGGTGGAGGACGCTCTGCTTCCAGTCGAGAGGATAGTAAACGAGGGGTTAGGGGTAGTGGACACACTGCGCCCCCTGCTGGACCCCCTGAAGGAAGACGTGCAGAGAGGAAGGGAACTAGCAGAGGAAGCAGGGGAGAAGGCAGAGGAGGCGGAGCATGATGCCAACACTGCAGCACAGGTGTGCAACACACACACACACACACACAAAATTAAAAGACCCATTAAATAATTGTCAGTTCATTTGCAGTGACTCATTTGAGCAAATCAGGTGAAATGATTCCCTGCATACACACACAGAAAACACACACTACAGAAAATTCACACTACAGAAAATTCACACTACAGAAAATTCACACACTACACTACACACTACTCATAATATAAATACACACTACACTACACACTACACTACACACAATATAAACACACACTACACTACACACTACACACAATATAAACACACACTACACTACACACTACACTACACACTACACTACACACAATATAAACACACAGTATAAACACACACTACACTACACACTACACTACACACAATATAAACACACACTACACTACACACAGTATAAACACACACTACACTACACACTACACTACACACAATATAAACACACAGTATAAACACACACTACACTACACACTACACTACACACAATATAAACACACACTACACTACACACAGTATAAACACACACTACACTACACACTACACTACACACAGTATAAACACACTCACTGCTGGTGGGTGATTCCCAAATGAATCAGTTCTTTTGCAGTGATTCTTTTAAACTGTGGAACTGATTCTCAGGCAGAAACACATCAAATTCATTTATTTTTTACCATCTTACACTTTAACAAAATCTGTTTTATAACTTATATTTATATTTTATGATTTATAATGCTTATTATTATTATTATTATTATTATTATTCTTGTTTGTGTGTGTGTGTGTGTGTGTGTGTGCAGGACCTGAAATTACTGCAGCAGCAGCTGCTGAAGCTGAAGCAGGACACAGACACAAACAACAACACAGATGCAGCAGGAAAACGCCTACAGACACTACAGACTGAGGCGACACACCTGATTCAGGACACAGCCGACATCCTGAACCAACTCACAGGTACAGACACACAGAGAGGGAGAGAGGGAGAGAGAGAAAGACAGAAAGAGAGAGAGACAGACAGATGACAGTGGGTTAGGAGTGTACATGTGTCACATTTTCAATAAATTAAACGAACATTGATCTCTCTCTCTCTCTCTCTCTCTCTCTCTCTCTCCATCTGTCTCATTTTCTGTCTCTCTCTCTCTCTCTGTGTCTCTCTTTCTCTCTCTCTCCCTCTCTCTCTGTCTCTCAGATAAGGAGGCGGGGCTACGGAAGCTGGGGGAGGAGCTCATGTTAAACTCTCAGCGATTGGACGGTTTGGAGTCTCGAGTGAATGAGCTGATCAGCAGCATCAGGGCTAAAGTTAACAATCTCAGCGGGTGTGTGGGCTGAGCAACTGTTTTTTAATGAAGATTTTAAAGTTAACATTAACAGTATTTTTCTAAGGTTAAATGTGTGCCTTTTGTTTAATAAAAAATTAAAAGATGTCAGTACTGAGTGTTTGTGTTTACATTCCTGTACTTCCTGTTTCACCCTTTAATCAAACACCTCACATTTCACTTTCAATAAACAGAAACAGTGCATTACAGCTCTCTCTCTCTCACACACACACACACACACACACTATACTATACTATAAATTATTAGAATACTAATGTAAATATATAAAATACATAATTATGTGTAAATAATTTGGGTGGAATGAAGCGCTAATCAGCTGTGTAGCATTAACAACGTGTGTGTGTGTGTGTGTGAAGAACGTGGAGCTATTGAGTATGATGAAGTCTCACACAATGCAGCAGAACAGCACAGAAGGTTGAAGGTCATCAACATGGAAACACATTGTTCTCATACATCTGTTAAATACATTACACTCTCTCTCTCTCACACACACACACACACACACACGTGTGTTCTGAAGGCTATCAGTCCCTGAGGGAGTGTGTGTGTGTGTGTGTGTGTGAGATCCTATAAAAAAATGACCACTAATAATAATTGCTGTGTGCTGGCGCCTGGTGGTGGGAATAAACATCACATCTGCAGCCTTCCCACACATTCATACACTCTCTCTCTCTCTCTCTCTCTCTCTCTCTATCTCTCCCCCCCAAACACACATACACACACATACGTAAAAAGAAAAAACTGAACCATGTTAATGAAGATAATGTTTATTAAATTCTCAGTCTATTACACATATAAACAATACATTTACTAAAAGTGTGTTTAGCATCTCACTCACACACACACACACACACACACCACTGATAATCAGAAACACAGTTTGAGGTCTGAATCAGGAAGAAAAAACCCAAAAGAGAAAAAAGTAGTACACAAACATGGGCTGTGTTCCAATCCTGACTTTAACACGCCCTCGTCCACTAACCCTTTCATCTTGGTTTAATATTTGCAGCACGTCGCTACAGCAGCAAGAGGCTGTGCTCTAATGTTCCTTTCTTCCCCTCGGTCAAGTGCCCTTGGCCTCCAACTTAAGGGCCATCATATTCCGTCAGCTTGAGTGAAGTGCATTAGAGAAGAAGTGTTTAATTCAGAACAGAGGAAAAAACTCAGTGAGGATTTAATACTGAATTCACACACATCAGCACTCAGACCTCAGGAGTAACTACAGACCGAAGCGCTATTCAGAAGCTGCGTGAGAGTTACACACGTGGGGGCGGAGTTTGTCTACAACAGAGGTGGGTCTTAGTTATGCACGATTCTGGAAGTGCAGCAGATGAGTGCTGGGTCAGATTATCCTTCACACCGCGAGTACGTTTCCTTTACAGGAGAACGAAACAAATTAACACAAACACTCACATTAATAAAAATAAAGCCAATCAAGTGTGATCAAATCTACACACATCCCACACACACGTTACAATTTCATGACCTTCATTTAGTACCTCATGGCTTCATTAAAATATAAAATAATAATAAAATGTAAAATAACAGTCTGTGCTGGATCAAGTGCTATTCTGTGTGCTGCTGAGTGATGAGTGTGGAAGCCATTTTGTTCATTTAAACCAGCGATTAATGCGATAATTACAGCGAGCACTATTCAAGCTGTAATATATATTTATTTATTTCAACATCTTCTCATTCGTACATCATCCTATTAATCTTTTCACTTTTCATTTATAAATTCTCTCTCGATTTTAACTTGCATCGTGTCACACTGAGATAGCAAGTTAGCATGCTAGCTAATTAACACAGCAGCAAACCCAAATGGCTGTACAGCTAGCCTGCTATTAAATAAATGAGCTAGTTATGAACAGTCAGTACACTACTACCACTAAAGCAAGAGATATCAGGTGATCAATGCTAAAGCTGTTAGCATAGTCAAATGTAAACAGTAAATAAACACACCTCCACAGCGGTTTGGTAAATGATTGTCCATTTTCAGTCATTTTGTTTATGAGTAATAGCAGATTTTCCCACAGAACAGATTTAATGTGACAGAATGTGATTTGGGACGCAGCCCACGACCACACTGTAACAGAAACCAATAAAACAACAATAAACTCCTTCGTAATGAAATAATTAATTCATTAATCTTACTGCAGGACCCTGTAACACACTTCCTGATTTGGTCTTTGGGGGCGGGGCTTAAGTCTGTCTGTTAGCTACCATGCTAATGAACTATAGCCACTGCCACAGAGGTAGCATTAACGCAAGCTAAGCTAACTAGCCACATGATCAGTTTGTAATTGTTCAAATATAACTTAAGCTTCACAGCTTTATCCCTCTCTCTTTCTCTCTCTCTCTCTCTGACTCTCTCTGACTCTCTCTCACACACACACACACTCACACACACACTCACACACACACTCACACTGAGCTAATATGAATAAAACAATAACAAACATTTTGAGGTTAACAAGTTGTGAAATCCGTCCATTAAGACGACGTCCTGAAGAAAACAGTTCTATGTACACTTTCATCTGGTGAACTGAATTATGGGAATTATTATGGGATGGTTTTCTCTGTAAGGACACACGCACTCACACACGCACTCACACACACACTCACACACGCACTCACACACGCACTCACACACGCACTCCCATGGGAAGAGCAGCAGCGTGTTTAATTCAGCGACTTGTCATGCTAATCTACGCTAACGTGATATGTGCTAAGCTAAACTGAGCTAAGCGATCACTTTCAAATTTGCATAGTTAGCGTTAGAGTTCAGAGAGGATCACTCTCCATAAAATATTACAATATTACAAACGTTTTATATAAAAATATTCAGACTTTAAAGATAAAAGAAAGTTCTGTTTTTTAACTTCAGCGTTTAACTCTAAGAGTGTACACAAGCAAAGTGTGTGTGTGTGAGTGCGTGTGAGTGTGTGTGTGTGCATGTGAGTGTGTGTGTGAGTGTGTGTGTGTGTGTGAGAGAGTGTGAGAGAGAGAGTGTGTGTGAGTGTGTGTGAGAGAGTGTGTGTGTGTGTGAGTGTGTGTGTGAGTGTGTGTGTGTGTGTGTGTGTGAGTGAGAGAGTGTGTGTGAGTGTGTGTGTGAGAGAGTGTGTGTGTGTGTGTGAGAGAGTGTGTGTGAGTGTGTGTGTGAGTGTGTGTGTGTGTGAGAGAGAGAGTGTGTGTGAGTGTGTGTGTGTGAGAGAGTGTGTGTGAGTGTGTGTGTGATTCAGTTATGGGCATTATGACTCACTTTACTGATTCTCTTTAAATAACCCATTACAGTTAATTACATTTTGATTCATCTGATTCATCACTTAAACCTTGTTAAATCTTCTGAATATGTACATTATTAAATAGTTACTAACATTAATAAACATACACAGAAAAAAAACAAATAAAAATAAATATAAACTCTATGGATTGAATCCTGCTTCCAAATCCAATGAATTTCTTTGTTCATTTAAATGAGTCGTTCTGAAAGAACCGATTCGTCTGTGATTCTTTTATCACACTGTGATTCAGCACAGCTGTTCTGCTGATGTGTGTGTGTGTGAGAGTGTGTGTGAGTGAGTGTGTGTGTGTTCAGTACATGTCTCTGTAGATCTCTTGCAGTAGAGGGTGCAGTGAGGTCTCAGACTCAGTTTTTTTGATCATCTGGACGAGCTGTGCATTCTCAGTGACGAGCTGTCGCAGGTCTGCGAGTTTCTGCAGCAGTTTGGGGAAAATGTAGGCGGCGTCAGGGTGTGTGTGCTGCAGGTGCTGATCCAACGCCTGCAGGATCTTATCCTGAATCTCCTCCACCTGCTTCACGTTCATCAGCCCAGGACGATCTGCACACACACACACACACACACACACACACACACGGTGTGTCAAAGGGCATGGCATATTTACAACAGCCAACAGCATTAGGAGCTATTGCATCTTTGTAAATTAACTATTAATAAACTATTTAACCTTCAACTAAACCAACAGCAACCGTATCCTAGACAACGAGCTACAGAAATTGCACCAGTCAATCTGGCCGAAAGACGCAGGTCCCTGAGAGGACGCCGACGGAGAGACGCGGGTCTCAGAGAGGACGATGACGGAGAGAC
>CM040473.1:94196-104123 GCA_022758105.1 Pangasianodon gigas | reverse complement strand
CTCTCTCTCTCTCTCTCTCTCTCTCTCAGTCTCTTCACTATAGTGGTGGACTTCATTAATAATATCAGTGGTGTTGAGTCTCCGGTGGAACAGAAAGGTGGCGGGTTTGATATGAAAGCTCTGAGAGCGTTTAGGTACTGCAGCCTGTTCAGTTACTCTATACATTTATATTAGCTAATGCTAAGTACATGTACAACAGACAGAAAGTTTAATATACAGTTGATCATTTCAGGGTGCTGAGGCCGTTACGGCTTGTCTCAGGAGTCCCGAGTGAGTCACAGTGCGCACACACACACACACACACACACACACACTCTCTCTCTCTCTCTCTCTCTCTCTCTCTCTCTCTCTCTACTTGGATGCAGTGACACTTGGTCAGGTGTTTTATAATCCAGGGTGTAATTTGTCCTCCAGGCCTGCAGGTGGTGATGAGCTCCATTCTCAAGTCCATGCTGCCGCTGTTCCACATCTCACTGCTCGTCTTCTTCATGGTGACCATCTACGCCATCATCGGCCTCGAGCTCTTCAAATGCAAGATGCACAAAACCTGCTACTACAAGGGCACGGGTTAGCACACTACCTAGTGCGCTAGAACATGAATTAAGCATTAAAAACCTTAAAACCCAACGTTAATCCCTAACTCAGCAGTCCCCAAACTTTTTGGGGAAATCACCCCAAACGGACATCATGAATTTTCTGCAACCAAAAAAATCTCTGAAAATCCAGAAGACCTTTTGGTGTTTTATTGTCATTCGAACACTAGCTGTAGTGGGAAACCTGGTTAGTGTTAGTGCTCAGTAACAGTATAGAATAGTACATTCTAGTGGAGGTGAATGTATGGAGGAATTTTTCCATTTTTATTACTGAACTACGCTAGTGCAGCGTGTCAGGATAGTGAAAAAGACTAAACTAACACATACACTATTAATTTAAACATGGCTTATCTGAATGTGACTCCTGCTAATATTTAGCACACTAAATCCATCGTCAATATTTTTATTTAAATATTTCATAAAATAAATGAATGAATGAAAGAAAAGAAGAGAGTGAGTTTCTCTTGCAACCCCATTTCTAAATTGCGACCCCTAGTTTGGGAATCCCTGACCTAAACCCTAAAGCTACCCCTAAACCCTAACGTTACCCCTAAACCCTAAAGTTACCCCTAAACCCTAAAGCTACCCCTAAACCCTAACGTTACCCCTAAACCCTAAAGCTACCCCTAAACCCTAACGTTACCCCTAAACCCTAAAGTTACCCCTAAACCCTAACGTTACCCCTAAACCCTAAAGTTACCCCTAAACCCTAAAGCTACCCCTAAACCCTAAAGTTACCCCTAAACCCTAACTTTAACCCCTAAATGCCACACCCCTGCTGCTCTTCAGAACACATTGTACTGATTTTATTTCACCATGTGACTGTGTGTGTGTGTGTGTGTGTACATGTGTGTGTGTGTGTGTGTCAGATATCATAGCGACGGTGGAGAATGAGAAGCCTTCTCCGTGTGCTGAGGCGGGAAACGGGCGGCGCTGTGTTCTGAATGGGACGGTGTGTAAACCAGGGTGGCCCGGTCCCAATAACGGCATCACACACTTCGATAACCTGGGCTTCTCCATGCTCACTGTGTATCAGTGCATCACCACACAGGGCTGGACAGACGTCCTCTACTGGGTGTGTCTTACTGATCAGTGTTTCAGGACAGGGTGATACATCAGCATAACGCAGTAGCAATAACAATGATAAATGTGTGTGTGTGTGTGTGTGTGTGCGCAGGTGAACGATGCGATTGGGATGGAGTGGCCGTGGCTCTACTTCGTCACTCTCATTCTGCTGGGATCATTTTTCATCTTAAACATGGTGCTGGGAGTCCTGTGTGGGTCAGTGTCACACTATCACTGTGTGTGTGTGTGTGTGTGTGTGTGTGTGTGTGTGTGTTATTCAGAATGTATCATCGTGTATTATATTGCATGTGTGTGTTTCCCTCACTCAGTGAGTTCACTAAGGAGCGGGAGAAGAGCTCTCGGAGTGGCGAGTATCAGAAGCTGCGTGAACGTCAGCAGCTGGATGAAGATCTGAAGGGTTACATGGAGTGGATCACTCAGGCTGAGATTATGGACCCCGACCAGGAGGGTCAAGGTCAAACACACACTTACACACTCACAAGGTCAAACACACACTTACACACTCACAAGGTCAAACACACACTTACACACTCACAATATTCTGGTGTCTCTCTCTGGTGTTTCTTTCTGTTTCTCTCTGGTGTCTCTCTCTGTCTCTCTGTCCTCTGATGTCCCTCAGGTCTGCTGCCGCTGCAGGAGAGAGGTTCGGAGACGGAGAGTTTGTACGAGTTGGAGGGTCTAAACAGACTCATGTACTACGTGTGAGTGATCAGTTATTGTTTCCACTTCCTGCTGATGAAATACTGACATATATTTTGATCTTAATTGTTTTGGAGTGAAATTGACACCATGTTCTCCTCAGACGTCATGCTCGTCGCTGGAATCGGTTCTTCCGGAGGAAGTGCCGTGTCTGGGTGAAATCCAAGCTCTTCTACTGGCTCATATTTCTGCTGGTATTCTTCAACACGCTGGTCATCGCCACGGAGCATCATCAGCAGACCCAGTCCCTCACCGACTTCCAAGGTCAAGCTCCTATCAGACTCCCATTCCACATTAACAGACTAACGCCATCAGACTCCTCAGATTTTTCATATTAACATTATTATGTCTACAGTCAGTGTGGGACAGTTCCAGTGTGGGACAGTTCCAGTATGGGACAGTTCCAGTTTGGGAGAGTTCCAGTTTGGGACAGTTCCAGTTCGGGACAGTTCCAGTTTGGGACAGTTCCAGTTCGGGACAGTTCCAGTCCCATGTTTGCAGGGTGTTGATTGTTTTCCGGTGTCTCATTGTCCATAGAGAGTTCGAATAAAGCTCTGCTGTCTCTGTTCGCGGTGGAGATGGTGCTGAAGATGTATGCTCTCGGCCTGCCTGCCTACTTCATGTCTCTGTTTAACCGTTTCGACTGTTTCGTCGTGTCTGTGGGGATTCTGGAGCTCATCTTGGTCCACATGGGCGTCATGTCCACCATGGGCATCTCAGTTATGCGCTGCATTCGCCTGCTGCGCCTCATCAAAGTCACCAAGTACACACTTTCATCTTACACTTAATTTAATCTTAATGTGTTCACTGTCTCAGCTTTCAGAATAAAAGTGTAATGTTAAATCACAAACCACTAGCTGTGTAATCAGAGTGATCAGGTGTGTATTAAACAGCCCAGTTCCCTTCACGTATACAGTGTGTGTGTTTGTGTGTGTGTTAGGTACTGGACGTCTCTCAGTAACTTGGTGGCGTCTCTGTTGAACTCGGTGCGCTCTATCGCGTCTCTCCTGCTCCTCCTCTTCCTCTTTATCGTCATCTTCGCTCTGCTCGGCATGCAGGTGTTCGGCGGAAAATTCAACTTCCCCGACCAGAAAATAAGACGAAGCAACTTCGATAATTTCCCTCAGGCGCTCATTACCGTCTTCCAGGTAATGACACACACACAACACACAAGCACACACAAGTACACACAGGACACACACATACACACTCATAATTAATATAATTTCATATTAATAATAATATAATATTAACATAAGCATGTGGAGAAAAATCCTTTATGAGAGATCAGAACACTCTACTGTCTCACTCTCTAACTGTCTCACCTTCTGTATATCTCCTTCACTCTCACTCTCTCTCCCTCTGTCTGTCTCACTCTCTGTCTCTCTCCCTCGGTGTAGATCCTGACAGGAGAGGACTGGAACAGTGTGATGTATGATGGTATCATGGCTCATGGAGGTCCTGTGATGCCTGGCATCCTCGTCAGCATTTACTTTATCATCCTGTTCATCTGTGGTAACTGTATCCTTTACCCAGTGTGTGTGTGTGTGTGTGTGTGTGTGTGTGTGTGTGTGTTTTCCTGAGCTGTCCCACACAGATATCCTGTTAAATGTGTTCTTGGCCATTGCGGTGGATAACCTGGCCGAGGCCGAGAGTCTAACCTCTGCCCAGAAGGAAAAGGCCGAGGAAAAGAAACGTAAAAAGATGCTCAGGTGAGGCCAAAGGTCACAAGTGTCACTAATTGTCAAGGCTGTCACACTAATGTTTACAGGTCTGATGTGATGTGTGATTCAGATCTAAAGTGTCTGATAAAGGTGATGAAGATAAAACTCTGGCTAAGAAACTGGCAGAGCAGCGAGCAAAGACGGAGGGAATCCCGACCACGGCCAGGGTGAAAAATTAACACACGTTCTTTTATTTAGCGCGACATTGTCCTCTATTTAATTGTTTAATTACTGAACAGTGACAGTGTAATAGTGTGTATTAAAAACGCGACGTCTCTGATGTGATCAGCTGAAGGTGGACGAGTTTGAGTCCAATGTAAATGAGATTAAAGACCCTTTCCCACCAGCTGACTTTCCAGGTGAGTAGAGCAGTGTGTGTGTGTGTGTGTGTGTGTGTGTGTGTGTTCGGGACTCAATACAGAGTATTTACACTTACAACAGGAGGTTTTTTTTTAGAATTTCAAGAGTAAGTAAGTATTTTAATATTTTAAAGTCTTTCTGAACTAAACTCCTCTTTATGGCAAATTTTAATTATATTGTAGAAAAAACCCTAAAAGTTTGATTTGGATTAAATTTGTTACTACAGTGCCAATTTCACAGTTTCATTTAAAACACATAGGGCTTTTTCCAATTTGTATATTCATGCATATTAATCAGTTTGGCAGTTTTACTCATTTGTTGCACATTAAACAACACACTTTTTATTTAACGCAAATGAATATTTAGTGGTTCAAAATGACGTCTTCAGAGGGACTTTCTTAAGAACTGAGTCCTGAGTCCTAAAATTCCTTTGTTATGTCCTTGTTCATTTTATCTGTTGGTGTAGAGCGCTTCTAGCTGATGAGTAAGGTTTTGTTGTGGCCATTACCTAGGTGATGATGAGGAGGAGGAGCCTGAGATACCCACCAGCCCGAGGCCTCGGCCAATGGCTGATCTGCAGCTGAAGGAGACGGTGGTGCCGATGCCTGAGGCCAGCTCCTTCTTCATCTTTGGCCCACAGAACAAGTGCGTATAAAGACAGACAGACAGTGAGACAGATTACTGCTATCATGTGACCATCAGCAATCACATGTTCATTTCTCTCACCAGGTTCCGTAAGTTGTGCCACCGCATCATCAACGCCACAACATTTACCAACATCATCCTCCTCTTCATCCTGCTGAGCAGCATCTCTCTAGCAGCTGAGGACCCCATTGACCCGCTGTCCTTCAGAAACCAGGTACATGTCCCCTGTTGCAGGTAAAACACCTGAGTGAGAAGCTGCAGGTTCAGACAGAGGATTTCCTGTCTGCTCTGAGACTTACCTGAGGCTGCTTTTATCACTGAGCTCTTCAATAACGTAACATAATCCATAACATAATCCATCTCCACATGCTGGTGTCCTGCTGCGGTGTAGGTTCTGGCGTACGCAGACATCGTCTTCACCTCTGTCTTCACGGCTGAGATCGTGCTGAAGGTAATACGGTAACTACATCTGTAACATCTGTCTGTCTAAAACATGTTTAACCACCAGAGCTACAACACGTCAACTGTAACACCTGAAAATTGTGTAAGTAATATTTTTAAAATAGTTAAATGTAACAAATGTAATTAATGTAACTATAACATGAGTTAACTGTCACTGTGTGTAACGTGTAACATCTGTTATTTTTAAAGGGAACAACTGTAACTGTAGCTACCAGTGTAACAGTCGTAAATGTAGTCACCGTAAGTCTAACGTGTGTGAGCTGTGCGAGTGACTCGCCTCATCTGTGTCCATTCCAGATGACAACGTACGGCGCTTTCTTACACAAAGGCTCCTTCTGCAGGAACTCCTTCAACATCCTGGACCTGATCGTAGTCGGAGTCTCACTGCTCTCCATGGGGATGGAGTGAGTTTCGTCCACACTGAAATCTCTTACAAACAAATGACATTTTGTGTGTGTGTGTGTGTGTGTAAGAGGTGTGTTAGTGATTGTGTGTGTTGATGATGTAGATCCAGTGCTATCTCTGTAGTGAAGATCTTGCGAGTGCTGAGAGTCCTGAGACCTTTACGAGCCATAAACAGAGCAAAAGGACTCAAGGTGAATTTACACACATGTACATTCACACACACACACACACACACACACACACAAAATAGTCTGTAAATTTACTAAAAGTGAAAAAATGTTTTTATGTGCTTGGGTTTAGTTTTAACTTATTCATATTTTCATTACAGAGATGATGTTCCGGTTATTCTAAAGAAAATGTGGAACAACACAATTAAAGCTGCAGTGTCACATATTCATTGTGTGTTTTGTGTGTTTTGTGTGTTTGTTTCAGCACGTGGTTCAGTGTGTGTTTGTGGCCATTAAGACGATCGGGAACATTGTGCTGGTCACCATGCTGCTGGACTTCATGTTCGCCTGCATCGGAGTTCAGCTGTTCAGGGTGAAGAGCTCGCTGTACATATACCTGAACTGTGTGTGTGTGTGTGTGTGTTTTAGTGACTCTGCTACTGCTATGTGTGTGTGTGTGTGTATGTGTGTGTGTTAGTGACCATGTAGCTGTGTGTGTGTGTGTGTGTGTGTGTGTGTGTGTGTGTGTGTGTGTGTGTGTGTGTGTGTGTGTGTGTGTGTGTGTGTGTGTGTGTGTGTGTGTGTGTGTGTGTGTGTGTTAGTGACCATGTAGCTGTGTGTGTGTGTGTGTGTGTGTGTGTGTTAGTGACACAGCTCTTCAGAACACATCATGTTAAATTGTCACTGTAGTGAAGGACGGTGAAATCTGGTTGATATTGAGAGAGAATTTCTTTCTCAGGGTAAATTTTACGCCTGCACAGATCCACTCAAGATGACAGAAGCAGAGTGCAGGTGAGTTTTTACTCTACACTCGAGCATCATATCAGGTTCAGTTTTAAAATTAGTCTGCACTCCTTTGAGTGGACAGGTGCACTTGTGCAAATGATTACTGACTTTGACTGTGTAGAAGCATCCAGTTTGCAGCTGATTCAGGCAACATTCCTGGAGTGTTTGATGGGATCAAAAGAGCCATCAGTCCCATGTGGAGCAAAGAGAAACCACTGAAGTCAGCTACCAGGGAAACTATCAAAGACAAAGGCAAACAGCTGGAGAGATGGGTGGAGCACTACTTTTACCTGTACTCATGGGAAAACACCATCCTCAGACACCACCCTTGACTTGATCGAACGGCTCCCCATCATGGCCAAGCTAGACAAGACGCCCACTATACAGAAGCTGAGCAAAGCCATCGACTGCCTGCAACTAGGAAAGCCCCTGGACTAGACGGCATACCACCAGAGCCAAGGATGTGCCAAGGATGCCTTGCTAGATCCTCTAGGGTTGTGTGCTTGCTGTCACCCTATTTGGCATTTTCTTTGCAGTTGTGTTCAAACACGCCTTTGGATAATCTACCGAGAGGGTCTACCTCCGAACCAGGTCAAATGGAAAGCTGTTCAGTACATCTCAGCTGAGGGCAAAAACTAATATTCATGAGGCCATTTTCAGAGACGTTGTTTGCAGATGATGTGGTCTTGGTATCTCACACCATCTCATATGAAGAGCAGTCTGAAGTAAACAAATGTGATGGGCCAGGGCATGGAGGTGCTACTGGAGGTGGTACATGAGTTTACCTAGCTCGGTTCCACGGTTACAGGTGACCTCTTCCAGGACAGGGAAATTAACCGTGCAGTCACAGCCTTCACCAGGCTAACAAAGAGAATGTGGGAAAACAACAAGCTGATGGTCCACACCAAAGTGACAGTCTACATTGTGTGTAAGCCTAAACACCCTTCTGTATGGTAGTCCTGGATTATCTACTCCCAGCAAAAAGGAGACTCAACACCTTCCACCTGTGCAGCGTACAGTGCAGTCTTAGCAACATGAGGTGCAACTGGGTCTCTGATATTGAGGTCCTTACCCCTGCCCAATCTTTCAGTGTGTTCACACTGCTCTGACAACGTCAACTCTGGTGGCATGTTCATCGCATGCTGGATGGGAGAATTGTAAAAGACCTGCTGTGTGGTGAATTGGCCTCCAGAAGGAGAGCACAAGGACAGCCCCATCTCCAATTCAAAGACGCTTATAAAAGAGAAGTTGCTGGACATGCTGGTGGAACAAAAACTGCCGTGTGGGGCTCCACAGCCACAGCACACACTGTTCTAGCATCACCTGATAAATGACATATTTTCTGGATGCAGATACATGGTCTTCCGAGACTGACAGATGCCAGAGAAGAAAAGCCCCATCACTTCATCTGCACTGGTGGATTATATGTAAATTATCAAAAGTCAACTCTGAAGATTGGCATCTTTTATTTCTCCAACACTGTCTAGATCAAAGAAACGAGTGTGTTAAATACAGTACACTACATACGAGTGTGTCAAATACAGTACACTACATACGAGTGTGTCAAATACAGTACACTACATACGAGTGTGTCAAATACAGTACACTACATACGAGTGTGTTAAATACAGTACACTTAGACTACACTTACGCTACAGTTACACTACTAATGCTTGTTAGCTTTAATTTTAAAAGAAAACCATGTTTAGGGTTGTTTTGTTTTTAGGGGGACATTTATCTATTACCAGGACAACGCTCTGCACGAGATGGTGATCCGCAAGAGGGAGTGGATTAACAGCGACTTAAACTTTGACAATGTGCTGAACGGCATGCTGGCACTTTTCACTGCCTCCACGTTTGAGGGCTGGCCAAAGTAATGCATCACACACCTACTGCTTTACACTTCAGCTCATTCATATGAAATTAGTCAAAATACACATTTTACATTTAGAGAGCAGACTTACCTTATTGTGTGTGTGTGCGTGTGTGTGTAGGCTGCTGTATAAAGCCATCGATTCCAACATGGAGGATGTCGGTCCTGTGTACAATAACCGCATCGGGATCTCCATCTTCTTTATCGTCTATCTCATCCTCATCGCCTTCTTCATGATGAACATTTTTGTTGGCTTCGTGATCGTCACCTTCCAGGAGCAGGGGGAGCAGGAATACAAGAACTGTGAGCTGGACAAGAACCAGGTAGAACACCTGCTCATGTACACTACACCCCTGCAACCACAAAAATCAGGACTTTAATTCTGTGCATGTGTGTGTGTGTGTCTGCAGCGCCAGTGTGTGCAGTACGCTCTGAAGGCCCGCCCACTCCGATGCTACATTCCCAAAAACCCATATCAGTATCAAGTGTGGTACATTGTGACTTCCTGCTACTTTGAGTACCTGATGTTCCTCCTCATCATGCTGAACACCATGTGCCTGGGGATGCAGGTATGAACACCACACCACCTGCTCTCTGTGCAACATGCAACAAACACCAGCTCTGTCTGATTGTGATGATATTTGTTTGTGTTTTTGAGTTGTGTTTGAGTTTGAGTTGTGTGTCTGAGTTGTGTGTTTGTTTCAGTTTTGTTAGAGTTGTGTTTGAGACTGAGTTGTGTGTTTGAGTTGTTTTGTGTGTTTGATATTGAGTTGTGTTGTATATCCTGCAGCACTGTAATCAGTCGGAGCACATCACTCACCTGTCTGATATGCTGAACGTGATCTTCACTGTGCTTTTCACTGTCGAGATGATCCTTAAAGTTGGAGCCTTCAAAGCCAAGGTGAACTACGTTACCCATAATGCCTCAGTCAGGGTTAATGAACAAATTTACACCTTAATTAACTACATTACCCATAATGCCACACCTCTCTCTCTCTCAGGGTTATTTCGGAGACCCGTGGAATGTTTTTGACTTTGTCATTGTTGTCGGCAGCATCGTTGACGTCATTCTGAGTGAGATTAATGTAGGTTTTATAGTTTTTAATCTGAGATCATCATCTTCATCA
>CM040473.1:49676-64626 GCA_022758105.1 Pangasianodon gigas | reverse complement strand
CACATCCTCACACCTTCACATCCTCACACCTTCACATCTTCACACCTTCACATCCTCACTCCTTCACACCTTCACATCCTCACACCTTCACATCCTCACATCCTCACACCTTCACATCCTCACATCCTCACACCTTCACATCCTCACATCTTCACATCCTCACATCCTCACATCTTCACATCCTCACACCTTCACATCTTCACACCTTCACATCCTCACACACATACTGAGGGGTTTTACTGTGGACTTTATTAAAGCGACTCCCAACACAACATCATCTCATGATCTGAACAGCAGCAAGGCCAGGTTAGAAAAGAGACAGAATAAAACATTTCCACATCGTTTTGGTGAAATATTTATGTTTATGTTTATGTTTTACTGAAGTATTGTTAAAGTACATTATTAACAGAAAAAACTCAAATTTGGTCAAAACCTGATTTATTTTTGTCTTTTTGTGTTTTCTAAAATTCAGCTCTAGCAACGTCCTACAGCTCCACTATTATTATTATTATTATTATTACTATTATTATTATTATTATTAGCACTGTGCTGAACGCAGGTCCGTTCGTGATCCTCTGAGATCTGAGTCTGGAACGCCACCTGCTGGACACACACACACACACACACACACACACACACACTAATTCTATTAGAATATGTGCTTCTGATGAAAACACGTGAAGTCTTTAAACGAACGACATGAACAACATAGACAAATAAAACAGCTTTAACAGCTGAGAGAGAGACAGACAGAGAGACAGAGAGACAGACAGAGAGAGAGAGAGAGAGACAGACAGACAGACGGAGAGACAGACAGAGAGACAGTTTCGGGGGCGTGGCCTCACCCACAAACTGTAAATTAAGTAAACAATAACAACAAAATATTTGATCATGAGATGTGTGTGTGTGTGTGTGTGTGTGAGTGTGTGTGTGTGAGTGTGTGGGTGTGTGTGTGGGTGGAGGGGGTGGTGGTGCGTGCGCGTGCTCGGTAAAGGTGTGACGCGTGGGTCGCTGACGTCATCGCTGTACCTGAGTTTCGGGCCAGAGTCGGAAGTTTTACACACCGGACTGCGAGTGTCGGTGTGTGTTAAGTTTGTTGTGCGTTTAAGTCTTTATTTAGATTTGGATCTTTATTTACTCAGAAAACCGTTTGGAGTTTTATTTTTAACTTCGCTGTTTCCTGCTTCCGGTTGGAGTCTCAGGTGAGTCTCGCGCGGCCTTTTGCGCTCTAAACTTCTATAACTCCCGAAAACACACACTTTTAATGCCGTGTTCTACTGCTCACACACACACACACACACACACACACACACACACACACACACACACACACACACAAGACTACAGGTCTAATAGTTTGATTGGCTTTAAGCGGCGGCTCGGTGACACTGACGCCTAAAAACACAAAACGCGCCCGTGTGTGTGTGTGTGTGTGTGTGTGTACTGTTTAAAGTTGCATTATCAGGATCTCTGCTGTGTGTGTGATCACCACGTTAGTGTATCAGCTTTATAGTCTCTCTCTCTACACACACACACACACACTTCAGTTTGCTTTATTGATTACCTGAGTGTAAATCAGAAGTCTGTCTCTGTAGGACACTCACTAGCAGGTGAATGTGTGAAGTTAAAACAAAGCCTCATTCTATATTTATGAAATCCATAAAAGATCATGGTGTGAAAAAGTATCTGCCCCCTTCCTGTCACACTTAATTGTTTCAGATCTTCAAACAAAATTTAATATGAAAAGGTCAGCATTCATGATTCCACTGTTAGAGAGAAACTGGGCAAAACTGGTATCTGTGGGAAAGTTGCAGGGGGAAAACCCTAACTAACCTCACGCTAACTAACCTTACGCTAACTAACCTAACGCTAACTAACCTAACGCTAACTGACGAACATAAAGCCTCGTATCACATTTGCCAGAAAACACGTTGATGACCCCAGGCCTTTTGGGATAATGTTCTGTGAACTGATGAGTCAAAGGTGGAGCGTTTTTGAAGACCTGGGTCCTGTTACATCTGGCGTATAGCCAACACAGCATTCCACGATAAGAGCTTCATACCAACAGTCAAACGTGGTGGTGGTAGTGCGATGGTTATGTCAGTTACTTGACATAATTGACGGAATGATTCCTTTTGCTCTCTACCAGAAAATCCTGAAGATGATCTGTGATTTGAAGCTCGTCTGCATTTGGGCCATGCAGTAAGACAACAAACCAAAGTATAAGAGCAAGTCCACCTCTGAATGGCTCAAAATAAACAAAATTAAGGTTTTGGAGTGGCCTAGTCAAAATCCTGACTTGAACCCCATTGAGATGCCATGGCAGGACCTTAAATGGACAGTTTTTGCTCGAAAGTCCTCCAGTGTGGCTGAATTAAAGCAATACTGCAAAAAACAGTGGGCTGAAATTCCTCCACAGTGATGTGAAAGACTGATCTCCAGATATGCTAACTGCTGTAGGTGATAGTGTGTGTGTGTGTCCTGTATTAGGATTGTAGTGACTGTGGCATGGAAAGCTTGTTTCTCATTGGTCAGTAGTGTTTGGCTCCTCCCAAATCCTCAGCCAGCAATTTTTCTAAACAAAGTTCCACTTGTGGTCATTATACCAAACGAATGCCGAGAATCTACAGTCTGTCTGTCTGTGTGTGTGTCTGTCAGGGAGATGTCTGTTCACCCTCGGCGTGTACGGCTGAAGCCGTGGCTCGTTGCTCAGGTGGATAATGGGACGTTTCCGGGTCTTGTGTGGCTTGACCGTGAAGCAAAACGCTTCCAGATCCCATGGAAACATGCAACACGTCACACAGCTCAACAGGAGGAGGAGAATACCATCTTCAAGGTCCATCATCATCATCAATAATAATAATAATAATAATAATAATAATAATAATAATAATAATAATGTATATGGTGGTGTAACACAACCATTTTCATGTACTGAACGATTTTTATATGAAATAAATGATTTCTCTGACAAAACCAACATCTTGCTGCATGTAAATTCTACACCATGTCTATGAAAAGAAAAAACTACAGAACTGTCTGTGTGTGTGTCTGTGTGTGTGTGTGTAGGCGTGGGCTGTAGAGACTGGGAAGTTTCAGGAAGGTGTAGATGAACCCGACCCTGCGAAGTGGAAAGCTCAGTTACGCTGCGCTCTTAACAAGAGCCGTGAGTTTAACCTCATCTACGATGGAACAAAAGAAGTTCCCATGAACCCCCTGAAGATCTATGACGTGTGTGACATCCCCGCCCCCCTCAGTAACCCTGGTATACACACATACACACACACACACACTTTTGCATATCCCAGCCATCAACAACCCAGGTATGACATCATCATTATCACATGGTCAGGAAAAGAAGGTACACACTGTGCACCACTGACACCAAGTCTGTCTTTCTGTGTAATTTCACTTACAGGCCCCAAATCCACAGCTGTGTGTAATTTAGAAAGAGTTTTAATCCATGTTTATGTTGATGTTTAGGTTCCACAGGTTCTGCTCCTGCATATGACTCTGATGGTGAAGATGATGATGTTCCTGATACACCAGAACCTCCACCACCTCCATATCACCCACCAGGTAACTAACATGCGCACACACACACACACACACAAAATCAGCTCCTTAGACGGAGTTCCTGCAACAGAACAGACTCTGAGGATGAGAGTAGCTCTAACTGTAGCATGGGCTGTGTTCCAATTCAGTATTTACCTTTTATGTTCCTTCACAACACTAAGGTGTACATCACCAACACACAGTCGTGCACATTGTGACTGAGAGACAGTTTCTACCCCAGAGCTGGCAAGCTGCGGATTCCTAGCCATTGAACTCAGCTCTACTGCAGTCACACTTCAGGACTGTGCAATATATTTATCTGTTCATACTGTAATGTGCAATACTCATGTGTTACTATACCACTAATGCATGAACTGTTATTAGGTCACATCAGTTTCTGCACTGTTTACAGTGCCACTATATAGTGTATTTTCTTATACAGCTCCTATAGTAATGTCCCAGTGTGTTTTGTCTGTTTCTTTCACTGTCCTGCACTAGTCTTTTTTGTCTACTCTGTCCTGGCCTGCACTTTGTGCTGTTGTGTTTACAGTGTAAACACCATAGACAGCAGTGAATTAGCTTCATGTTATGCTCTTCTAGTATAATGAAAATAAAGTTGAATTGAATTTAATTGAAGCACAAGGGGAGAAGTGTGTTAGAAGGGCTCTTAAGATGGCAGCAGGGATGGGATTCCACAAAGGTTAGAGAGGGAAAGAGGACAAGGGGATGTGTTCAAACCAGAATTGAGATACAGCACATAACAGATCACTGAGAGAAGGTTCACCTGTGTACATGTGTTTCTCTCTCAGTGGGCGGGTCTCCTCTGGCCCCACCTGTGTGGACTTCCCCAGGCTCCACCTCCCCGCTGCAGCCCTCCCCCCTGCAGCCCTCTCCTCAGGTGTGGCCTAAAAAAGAGCCTCAGGACGTGGAGATGAACACACCAGCAGCCATGGAGATCCAACCTGCTTCCAACATGGACACACAGCCAATAACTGACGTGCTGTTCACTACACCGGAGACCTGGATCAGCTCTCTGCCCAGTGAGTGTGCGCGCGCACACACACACACACACACACACACACACACACACACACACTGCAAGAACTGTTTTTAGCTGTTATTAAACAATAACCTGTGTATCAAATCAGAGTTGCATTCATTCTCTGTCTCTCATTGGGCAGCATTTTAACTGTAAATGAACATCAGTGGCATCATGTTCAGATACTTCAGTGTCATCACACATAACATTCATATACTCATCACTCACTAGTTTCCTCTGAGGATCATCAACCTCTGCAGCTCTTTTACTGCTGATCAACACAAACTACACTGTTCACTCAGTAACACCAACTACAAACTACACTGTTCACTCAGTAACAATCTATGCCGTTTACTCAGTAACACAGTAACTACAAACTGCAAGGTTCAAGGTCAGGAATAGTTTTTGACTCTGTGTGTGTGTTGCAGTGACCGATCTGGAGGTACAGTTTTATTACCGTGGTAAGGAGGTGTGTCCAATGCTGACGGTCAGTAACCCGCAGGGCTGCAGGCTGTTTTACGGGGACCTGGGGCCGATGGTGAATCAGGAGGAGCTTTTTGGACCTGTGAGTCTGGAGCAGCTGCGTTTCCCGTCCACTGAACACATCACTAATGACAAACAGCGTCTCTTCACCAACCGCCTGCTCGACGTCATGGACCGCGGCCTCATCCTGGAGATCAGTGCACATGACATCTACGCCGTGCGTCTCTGCCAGTGTAAAGTGTACTGGTCTGGTCCATGTGGTCCAAATGCCAATGCGCCCAACCTCATCGAGCGCCAGCGCCGAGTCAAACTCTTCTGCCTGGAGACCTTCCTCAGCAGTGAGCTATCATACCAACAGCTATGTAGCTACCTGACTGAAGAACAGAAACTTCTCAAATATCTCATAGTAACTTATTTATAACACATTAATCTTTAGTTACTCCTCTGTGTGTGTGTGTGTGTGTGTGTGTATAGGTGTAATAGCTCATCAGCGTGGTCAGTCTCCATCTCTGCCTCAGTTTGATATTCACCTGTGTTTTGGAGAGGAGTGGCCTGATGGACGTCCCAGAGAGAGAAAACTCATCATGGTGCAGGTGACACACACAAACACACATCACTGTGTCTGAATAAAGATTTTGAAAAAATGTCCAAATTAGAGATCAGGACATTGCGAACATTTCATATTTGGATGAATTGCACTATTAACCCTCTAAACACACCGTGTGTGTGTGCCTGTCTCTGTGTGTGTGTGTGTGTGCGCGCCTGCCTGTGTGTGTGTGTGTGTGTGTGTGTGTGCGCGCGCGCCTGCCTGCCTGTGTGTGTGTGTAGGTGGTCCCTGTGGTGGCGAGGATCATCACTGAGATGTTCAGTTCAGATGGAACTCGTTCCTTTGACAGCTCCAGTGTGCGTCTCCAGATTTCTGTCCCGGACATAAAGGACAACATTGTCACACAGCTCAAACAGCTGTACCGCCTGCTGCAGAATCACCAGGGCAACGAGGCCTGGCCCCTCCCATCTGCTGGCCCCACCCACCTGCCCCACCCCTTGCATGCGCAGTGACTCCCAAAAACACACACAAACAGACACACAGCCTGAGTAAGCTTTTACTCTGGACTCAGTCTCTCTCTCTCTCTCTCTCACACACACACGCAAACACACAGCCAAGTTTTTCTTGTACATTTATATACATTTATTTAGTTTATTTGAAATATTACTGCTTTTAGTTTTTTGTAGCATCGAGTGTTTGTGTTTATAAATTTGTTGTGTGATTGTGGTTATAGAGTTGTGTGTTTGTGTTTATAGATTTGGCATATTTGTTTATTAAACAGATATTTTATGTAAATGAGGTCAGTTAGACACTAAATGTATGTATCCACTTTTGCTGTTGGTGGGTGTGTCTGTAGTCTCAGTGTCTTATGCTTATAGCAAATTAAAGCTATTTTATTAGTGACCTTCTTGTCTGATTGGCTAAATACACACTCTTTCCTTTTCACCATTATGCACTGTTTAAAGTGGACATCGACCATAAGACTGCTGTAGTCTGGGGACTGTCCTAATTCTGCTGTCATTCCCTTAATCCTGATCAATTTTATCAGGTCTTTATGTCATGTCTACTGTCATGTAATTTTTTTGTCAGATAAAAATAAACATTTTCTTTCAGTTGGTAAGAGATTGATGATATCATTGTGTTTTAACTCTGTGTGTGTGTGTGAGTGTGTGTGTGTGAATACTGTACGTGTAAAGCGTGGGAGTTTTAGGTAGCTGAGATCTTCAGGTTAGGATATAAAGTGTGTTCTGACAAAGAGAAACATTTTAATGGGCAAGAAAAAGGAGGTACAGTTTTATTACCGTGGTAAGGAGGTGTGTCCAACGCTGACGGTCAGTAACCCGCAGGGCTGCAGGCTGTTCTATGGGGACTTGGGGCTGATGGCGAATCAGGACCTGTGAGTCTGGAGCAGCTGTGTTTCCTGTCCACCGAGCACATCACTAATGATAAACAGTGTCTCTTCACAAACTGCCTTCTTGAAGTCATGGACCGCGGCCTCATCATGGAGACCAGTGCATACAACATCTACGCCGTGCGTCTCTGCCAGTGTAAAGTGTACCGGTAAGAAAAAAGGCACCAAGCACGTCACCTCCTCAATCCCCACGTCGTCTCCACCTCAATCTCTACGTCACTACCTCAATCCCTACATCACTTCTTCAATCTCCAGGTAGTTTCCTCAATCCCTGTGTCACCTCCTCATTCCCTACATCACTACAGCAGTCCCCATATCGCTTCCTTGATTCCCACGTCACCCTGCTCAATCACAGTGTCACCTCCTCAATCCCTACATCATTACTTCAGTCCCTGCATTGCCTCCTTGAACCCCGTGTCACCTGCTCAATCCCTACTTCATCACCTCAGTCCCCGGGTCGCTGGACCCCACCATCACCTCCTCAATCCCTGCGTTGTTTCCCAAATCTCCACGTCGCCCTGCTTAATCCCCGCTTCACCGTTCTCAATCCCTATGTTGCCCCAATCAATCTCTATGTTACCACCTCGATCCCCACATCGCTTCTTCGATCTCCACATTGCCTCCTCAGTCTCTACGTCACCCCTCTTGATCCCTGCGTTGCTCCGCTCGATCCCTACTTTAACCCAGTTAATCCTGACGTTGCTTCCTCAGTCCCTATGTTGCCCTGCATTGCTACGAGTTCTTTAATAGTTTTTGTCCTTTACTAACTGCAGCAGAGCTTTTGTACAGCAGAAACAGGAAGTGATGCTTTATGGCATTTGAACAGATGAAGAGGACAATGAGGAGGAAGAAAAGGAAGATTTTATATTTTTTCTTTTTGGTTTCTTTCCTCTAAGCGTATCTCTCGCATACACACACTGAAATAAACCTGACTCTATGGCATTTTTTTACCTGCTGCAGTAACAGTACCCTCCTGTGGCAATAGTGTTTAATGACAAAATTACCCATAACCCCACTCGGCCAGCAAGGGGCAGAGCTACGTTCTCACTTATGTGTGCTTGAGTAATAGATTTATAATAGATTTTCCATAATTAAGTTTGCATGTGTGTAGATACACCCTGGTCATATAACAGTGGTCAGGTGTGTACACTGATAACCTTTGACCTCAGGAGCTACAGCAGAGATACAGACACACCCATACCCCTGACTACACACGCATACACACACATACACCTCTATGTGGACTTTAATCTGAGTCTCTGAGGTTATTTCCTGATTGGTCTGCAGCATATTGTCTTCCGAAAGAGCAGTGTAACACACACAGTGTGAAGACAAACAAGTAGAGCAGCTCCACTGCCGGGACTCCGAGCAGGTAAAAATCACACCTGTAAAATATTTTATATAATTTCTTTATCAAATCAATGCTGTTTGACTCACTTTGTAAATAATGTGTTAAATGTTCAGAAGGAGCTATAACTCACACACACAATGTTGAAGATAGTAAAAGTGTCAAGCAGAACTGGGCTTTAATTAATATAAATATGTGACACAGTGTGAATAAGAAGTGTGTTGGTGTTCAGGCGATCTGGCCTGTGTGTGTCACAGTAAATAAACATATTTATCATATACGTATTTATCAGTTATATTTTTAATATTTTTATTTTCCGGTTTGTCTCCCGGAAAAGGCCGGCGTGTGCCTGCAGGTCAGGGAGGAGTTTTGGGGTCTTTACTGTGGAATGTGTTTCAGTACAGAGAGCTCTGAAGGCCAGGATCCACATCATGCTGAAAAATCTGAAAACACACTGGATTGTACATCAGAGAGAAATAAAATCTAATCTGATCTGATTCTGTAACAAATTCAGACTGAAAAATCAGAGGTTTCAGTTTGTAAGTAATAGATACAGGCAGTTATCAGCGTAAACTTGACGACATTGTTTATGACATGATTAAAGTCCAACAGAACATTACAGCGTTTTTAGAACAGTGAAACGACGCTGATGTTTTAAAGCGAGTTTATGATCTCAGTTACACTGAAACCTTTTATTAAATATTTCAGTAAACACAATAATACCCACAATTGTGTGTGTGTGTGTGTGTGTGTGTGTAGGGTGAAGATGTTCGACAGCAGCAGTTCATACAGCTATGCAGACTCACTGCCGTCCAAGTAAGAAAAAGACAACTTACAACACAACATTAACACAAATAACATGCAAATCACACCACAATAACGTGTGTGTGTGTGTGTAGTTACTCTTTAGATGAAACATCTTCACAGAGCTCCAGTTTATCACGACCCAGCGCTAAAGCCATCTACAGTGAGTCCATAAACACACACACAAAAACGCACATGCGATGTGTGTGCAGGTTTTTATTTGTGTGTGTGTGTGTGTGTGTGTGTGTGTGTGTAGTGCGCAGGAAGGAATATGCCGAGTCCATCAACAAACAGCTGGCCAAGTTTCAGTACAGAGTAGAGGTAAGTGCTAATGCTAATCACAGTGACAAAGTTACCTAGCAGTAGCTTGAGAACATTATTCCTGGTCTTTACACTTCCCCTAGTCCACTTCCCCTAGTCCACTTCCCCTAGTCCACTTCCCCTAGTCCACATGAGAGAACTTCAGGAGGTTATGAACCATGCTCAGCAGCTTTCTGAAGGCTCTGTAGAGGAGATATGGCATATGAAGTTTTAGATGATGGATCTTCATCGAGTAAGTGATGTCAGAAACCTGGTTGATATGTTCTGAGAGAAGAGAAGTGATACTGAATATTATCATGAGCTATAAGAAGCCATGAGACCTGACCACTGAGGGAAAACAAAAGTGTACCAAGAACCGACCCCTGAGGAACTATGTTAGTGAGTCTGTGAGGTGATGAAATGGAACCTGTCCAAGCTCTGTGGTAGGAATGGATCTGTAGATTCTATGAGAACCGAGTCAGAGCACAGATTCCGAGTTAGCAAGAAGATGTGGTGATTCACAGAGTCAAAGCCAGCAGAGAGCTTGAGGATGATGAGGACAGAAGACAGAGTTCTCTCACACTTTCAGTGGAGCTTCAGTGAAAGTAGGTTCAGTAGAATTCATGGCTATGTAACAGGACACTCAGTATGTCATCATTAGGAGATATGAAGAAAGCTGCTCCAAACACAGAACGGAGAACAGAGTCTGTAGTTCCTCAGTGACTAGTGGTAATGTGTGGAAAGTCAGTTTTCCAGAAGAGGATGGGTTGCAATTTGAGTCTGGTTCCTCACAAGGTTTCTTCCTCATGTTGTCTCAGGGAGATTTTCCTCACCACTGTCAGGTGAAAAGCTGCGCTGAAATACCTACCGATAAAAGATCTATATCAATAAAACTTGTTGAGTGAGCCTTTTATCTTCTATGAGTGGTAATCTGTGTGTGTGTGCGTGTATGTGTGTGTTTGTGTGTGCGTGCAGCACCTGTTCACCTGTGAGCTGGATGGTGTGGAAGTCTCGGGACTGGAGGACTGTGTGGAGCGTCTGAAGCTGTTGGAGATGATGGGTCGAGTTTGGGGACAGGAAATGAGCCTGGAGGTGGACAATGGAAATTTGCTACTGAGAGACATTGAGACTAAAGTGAGACTCAGTGAGAGGGACAGTGTGTGTGTGTGTGTGTGTGTGTGTGTGTCCTCCATCAGTTGCTGTTGTGTCTCGTCCTATTGTACTCACTTGTAGTACATATGCACACACACACATACAGACCAACAACACTTTTACTACTGCACACTATTTACTACAGGATTTTGTGTGTGTGTGTGTGTGCGTGTGTATGTGTGTGTGTGTGCGTGCAGGAGGAGTTGGACTGTGTTCCTCTGCTCAGTGTGTCGGAGGTGACGGCGATGTTGGATGCGTGTGTGTATAACTCTCTGCTGATGATCTCAGTGTGTGAGCGACAGGTCGTCAGTGTCTTCATGTTCCAGTGCGACTCTCTGAGAGTGAGACACACCTCCAACACACACACTACACTGCATTCTGATTAGCTGAGAGCAGTACGCTGGGTTCTAATTGGCTGACAGCAGTACGTTGCATTCTGATTGGCTGAGAGAAGTACACTGTGTTCTGATTGGCTGATTAAATCACTCTTTGTGCTACAGCCATGAATTATACAGAAAGACACCTGACTGAATTTTATTTTATTTTATTTTTAGGCTGAACACACAAACTTTATTTTTAATTTTAAATATTTTTTTGAATGAATATTGTATTTGGTATTTGCTCAGTAATGAAATAAAGGCACTTCTTGGTAGTGCACTCAGGCTGTACTCTACACACTCCTGTCTGTGTGGTTGGTGTGTTTCAGGCTGATTATATAAAGCGAGATCTGGACCGAGCATTACAGAACCCCACCAACAACGCAAACAATGACAGGTAACATTTATTAACGCTAAAAACACTACTTCTCCTAGTGTACGTTTCCTAGTGTACATCTCTCTCTAACTGCTAGGGGGCGACTCAGGACCCAGATGATGAAAAATAACAGAAACACACACTCCCCTCCAGAACAGAGAGAATACCCATACTCCCCTCCTGAAGAATGGATCGTTCCAGATTATGGTAAGAAAAAATATGGGATGCGTCTCAAACCACACATCATATTCACTATATCTGGCCAATATTTACTATGTCTATCTTTAATATACTTGTGTGAAAGCATCGTGGGGTGTGACAGGATTTATCCAAATGATGTAGTCTAGCAACTACAGATTACCCATAATGCACTGCATCAAAGACACAATGCAGCCTATATGATGAATATGGTGCGGTTTGGGACACTGCCATTACTTACAACAGAAATAAACAGAAATAAAGTCTCTGTTCAGATGAGACTCCGCCTCCAACACCAACTTCGCCCGAAAGCAGACGAGAGCCAGTCTACAATAGAACAGAGCCACTGACTCCGCCCCCTCACTCAGAGGACACACCGATACACCCAACCCCACCTCCTGCCCCCAGCCCCGCCCCATACACAGAGAGAGAGAGGAACGTGGTGAGTGATGAAAACACAACACAGTGATTTTACTGAACAGCGTAAACACTGAACAATTAACCACAACAGTCCCACTGCACAGTCACTTCTCTACTGGTGTGTTCTTTTGTTGTGTTCTGATGATGTGATGTAATTTGTTGTGATGCATTGTGAGGTGATTTGTTGTGCTGTGATGTGTTGTGATGTATGTGATGTTGTGTTGTGCTGTGATGTAATGCTGTGTTGTGATGAGCTGATGTGTCGAGTTTGTGCTGTGTTGTGATGTTATGTTGTGATGTGTTGTGTTTGTGATGTTGTGTTGTAATATATAGTGTTGTTGTGTTTTTTGTGTTCCTGCAGGACATCCTGAATCACCTGATTAATGACATTGAGCAGTTTGTGGATCTCGTTCTCGCTGGAGCTCCGAATGAAAAGAAGAAAAAAAAGAAAAAGAAAAATCAGACAGGTGCAAATGAGCTGCAGCTCTGTCGAGTTTATCACTGTGTAGTACTGTGAAATTTTTTGTCTATTTTGTGTAAATTATGTGTCTCCTGTGTGTGTGTGTGTGTGTGTGTGTGTGTGTGTGTGTGACTGGGGTAGGATTACCCTCAGAGGAGGAGTTTAAAATTTGCCTGCAGAAAATCAAAATGGCCTTCAACCTATTGGTAAGTGAAAAAACACTCCAAATTAGTGAATACACACACACCTTACCTTTAAAATATACAGACACATACATTAAACTACACACACACACACACACGCATACAGTCTCCTCTGAAAGTATTGCTATACACCGAAGACATTTGAGAGGAACCAGACTCAAAAGGGAACCCATCCTCATCTGGGTGACACCGGATAGTGCCATTATAAATCATTCCTTTCTATAACTGTGTACTACATGGACAAATAGTGCAGTTGTGTAACCAGGAAACTGATTATAGTTTTCACATGAAGTCTGTTTTGTTGAACCTATCCACTGTCCACTGATGGAGACCTGAGTGCAAAACTGCTCGCGGCAACCGCAGTCCAAAGCATCTCCAAGGTCCCCAAGCGGCACCATCCCCAGCAATCCCACTGATTTTCAGTTCCTGGTATTTACATCTAGAGTTGTTAAACAACTTAGAACATGGCACCTTTTGTATCAGACCACCCAATTTCTAGGTGAGCAAAAAAGTATTGGAAACGATAGACTTAAAGTAAATAACACTTAATATTTGCTTGCAATAACTGCATCAAGCCGGTGACCCACTGACATCACCAAACTGTTGCGTTCTTCTTTTGTGATGCTTTTCCAGGCTTGTAGCGCAGCTTCTTTCAGTTAATGTTAGTTTTGGGGGGTTTCTCCCTTCAGTCTCCTCTTCAGGAGGTGAAATGCTGCTCAGTTGGGTTAAGGTCTGGTGATGGACTTGGCCAGTCTAAAACCTTCCACTTTTTCCCCTGATGAAGTGCTTTGTTGTGTTTCAGTGTGTTTTGGGTCGTTGTCTTGCTGCATGATGAAGTTTCTCCCAATTAGATTGGATGCGTTTCTCTGTAAATCGGCAGACAGAATGTTTCTGTAGACTTCTGAATTCATTCTGCTGCTACCATCATGAGTTCTATCATCAATAAAGATTAGTGAGTCTGTTCCAGAAGCAGCCATGCAAGCCCAAGCCATGACACTACCTCCACCATGCTTCACCCATGAGACTAAAGCAGATCATGACCAGATCCTTTCTTTCTCCACACTTTGGTCTTTCCATCACTTTGGTAGAGGTTAATCTTGGTTCCAGAACTTTTGTGGCTCATCTTTGTATTTCTCTGTGAATTCCAGTCTGGCCTTCTGACTCTTACTGCTGATGAGAGGTTTGTATCTTGTGGTATGGCCTCTATATTTCTGCTCTCGAAATCTTCTTCAAATGGTGGATTGTGGTACCTTCACCCCTGCCCTGTGGAGGTTGTTGGTGATGTCACTGACTGTTGTTTTTGGGTTTTTCTTCACAGCTCTCACAATGTTTCTGTCATCTACTGCTGTTGTTTCCTTGGCCGACCTCGTCGATGTGTGGGTGTTAGTAGTTTATTTCTTTTTCAGGACATTCCAAATTGTTGTATTGGCTATGCCCAATGCTTGTGCAATGCCTCTGATAGATTTTCCCTCTTTTATCACCTTCAAAATGGCTTGATTTTCTCCCATAGACATCTCTCTGGTCTTCATGTTGGTTTTAAACAACAAATGCAGTCTTCACAGGCAAAACGCAGTGCTCATACCAAGAGTAGACATTCAGAGCTATTGATTGTTTAAACAGTCAATCTAACAGGACACACCTGGGCAACAAGAAACACCTGTCAGTCACATGTTCCAATATTTTTGATCACTTGAAACATGGGTGGGTTCAAACAGAAGGTGTTCTAAGTTGTTTAACACGTCTAGATGTAAATATGAGGAAATGAAAGCTGAAATTCTGATCATCTCATATTCATCTCTTGATCTCAAACCCAAATGTCTTCAGTGTATAGCAAAAACAATAGAATTGGCCTTGCTGTTCCAATACTTTTAGAGGGGACTGTATATACACAACTTTTTATTCTCTCTTTTTCTCTCCTTAGGCGACAATGAACGGTCAGATTCAGTCCCCCAGTGCTCCAGAACTCGCACACTGTCTCTTCTCCACATTGGAAGTGGTAAAGACACACTCACATACACACACTGAGGAATCTGAGGAACTGGAAACTAGGGAACTAGGGTAGAAGTGCCCTTGGAAGGGAATTAGAAATTTGGGAACCTGTGTTAAGGCTTCACATCAATTAAACACTAAAAAGATGTGATTTCATTAAATCATTAGGGGCGGGGTCAGAACAGAAGTGAGCCAATCAGGAGCTAAACAGGAAACTACTTTGACATGCAGATTCACCATACATACCCTGTAGACAGTGTGTGTGTGTGTGTGTGTGTGTGTGTGTGT
>CM040472.1:21989877-22004480 GCA_022758105.1 Pangasianodon gigas | reverse complement strand
CTCTCTCTCTCTCTCTCTCTCTCTCTCTCTCTCTCTCTCTCTCTCTCTCTCTCTCTCTCTCTCTCTCTCTCTCTCACACACACTATCTCCCTCTTTCCCTCTCTCTCTCTCTGTCTTTCTATCTCCCTCTCTCTCTCTCTGTCTTTCTATCTCTCTCTCTCTTACTCTCACTCTAATAAGACATATCGTGCACATCTAGTGGAGAGAATTTTACGTTTTTTATGAATGATTAGCATTTTTCCTCATAGCAACTAACACAGAGAGCTAACTCACACTTACACACACTTCCTGTTAGATAGCCTCACATTAGCTCGCTGAACGTAACCATGGCGACGAGTTTGAGTGCTTTATGACCATAAATCAGACTGAAGAAATTCTTTGCTATGACATGGATCGCTAACTCAGAAAATAATTAGCTGTGTGTCGTGGGCATGTCAGGTCCCAGTAGCCAAAATATCCACAGTCTACTTTATAATTTATAAAATATAGTTTAATGATTAAAAAAATACAAGGAGCGTGATTCATTGCTATTATTTTACAGGTAATGTGGCTAAGGGTTTAGCTAGCATGCAGCTGTTAAACGTAAAGACACAGTGAGAGCGGAAACAAGACAGAAACATCCGGAACATCAACATTTACCTCAGAAGTGTTAGTAAATTACTAAAAAAACACTAAAATGACACTGTAATTACACTTAGCACAAACTGTTAGCATGTGTTTATTAGCCTGTACTAGCTTGTGAACAGTATGTGAATGCAGCAGTTGTGAGAGGACTGTGGAGGGGGCGGGGCCAACGTCTGACACAGGATTGGTCTGAGGAAATAACTCATTTGCATAAATCTGAGACATTTTCACTTAGTGTGTTTGATTCAGCTGTTCAGTCCCATGGGACGAATGGTTCATCAACACACACACACACACACACACACACAGGGTGCAGGTAGGTGTCGGGGGAAAAGCCTGCAAAAAAGCCTGCATGAACTGTAGTGTGTGTGTGTGTGTGTGTGTGTGTGTGTGTGAATGGAGGGTTAAAAGCCCTGGCACCAGCTACCCCCTGCACACACACACACACACACACACACACATAAATAATAGAATGCATTCAGAGCTGTTTGCCCCTGATTAGTGTGTGTTTGTGTGTGTGTGTGTGTGTGTGTGTGTGTGTGTGTGTGTATGTGTGTGTGAGGTGTACAGCACAGCTGGACCTCATGCTGTATCACACACACACACACACACACAAAGTAGTGTGTGTTTAATATAACATTTACGTTTACACACATTTGTTGTTGATGTTATTTCTAATAATGAATAATTTTCTGTTGTACAGTTAGCACAGCATGCTGGTGAGAGTGTGTGTGTGAGTGTGTGTGTGTGTGTGAGTGTGTGTGTGAGTGTGTGTGTCTGTAGGATTTTTATCTTTCCCACATGGACCCTGTAAAAAACATTTTCACTTCCGACACCGGTTCGTACGCACTCTGTGTGTCGGAGTTTAATGTGACCTGAACACTGCACGCTGCTGCTGTAATCATTAACACTGTGCTGTGTTCAGTCGGTTTATACTGAACATCCTGCACACACACTCACTGCTGTGTGTCTTTACTCTTCCACTCCTCTGCACTGTACTATCCGGTGAAGAGTACCGGTTCCCCTTTCACCCTGGTTCCTCTCCGGGGTTCTTCCACGTGTCGTCTCAGGAGCGTCTCCTCTCCAGCGTTCATTACGGCTCTAAATCCACATTTCTGTAAAACTGCACTGTGACGATGTTTACTGTTAGAGCGCTGCATCAGTAACACTGAACTGAATTCTGAAAATATTAATATTATCTCTGCCTCTCTGTCTGTCTTCCTCTCTCTCTGTCTGTCTTCCTCTCTCTCTGTCTGTCTTCCTCTCTCTCTGTCTGTCCACTTTTCTGTCTGTCTGTTTTTCTGTCTCTCTGTGTGTCTGCATGTCAGTACTGGATTAATGAATACACATCCACTCTGGGGATCGGAGTCTTCCACTCAGGAATACAGCTCTATGGCAGAGGTATCACACACACACACACACACATTAATACTGATTAATATTCATTAATGCTCTTCAGTGCCGATTAATACCAATACTAATTCTTTAGTCCAATACTTCAGTGTGGATTGATACTGATTAATACTCATTAATAGACTTTATTGCTGATTGATTCTCTGTAATGCCCATTAATACTCTTCTGATCTGACTGATGCTGATTAATACTCATCAACACTCTTTCAGAGCTGATTAATACCGATTAATGCTCATCAGTTCTCTTCAGTGCTGGTTAGCACTCTATACTACTCTTTGGTACTTTCCTGTTTTGATTCATGCTGATTTTAAATACTCGTTAATACTCTTCAGTGCCAATTAACACTCATTTACCTCTTCAGTACTGATTAACACTGAGGCAGTAATAATGTAGTGCACTAGAGCTGAATCCAGTTAAAGTTATTATACATAAAATAAAGTATTAAATAAGGAGGTGTTACACTGAGACACGTCACTGACACACACACAGTGACACACACAGTGACACACATTTACAACACTTTATTTAATTCTCTGTAGTTATGTATGTTTGTGTGTGTGTGTGTGTGTGTGTGTGTCAGAATTTGCATATGGAGGTCATCCGTATCCTTTCAGTGGGGTGTTTGAGATCACCCCAGGAAACGCCAGTGAGCTCGGAGAGACTTTTAAATTCAAGTGAGGACTCACACACATTAAACTCACACACACACACACACACACATTAAACACACACGTTAAACACACACATACACTGAACACATGCAAACTAGACATGTACTAATATTCACTTTTCATATTTCACTAACTGGCTCATTATATACTGTACATTTAATAGCTCTATATTACCAGTACTACACATAAATTATAGAATATAAATAATATAATGTGTGTGTGTGTGTGTGTGTGTGTGTGTGTGCGTGCGTGTGTGCGTGTGTGTGTGTGTGTCAGAGAGGCAATTGCTTTGGGTACGACGGACTTCACAGAGGAGGATGTTGATAAGATCATGGAGGAACTGGGCAAAGAGTTTAAAGGAAATGCGTACCACCTGATGCACAAAAACTGCAACCATTTCACTTCTGCCCTGTCTGAGGTTTTACACCCACACACACGCATACACACACACACACACACACACACACACATCTCTCTCTCTCTCTCTCTCTCTCTCTCTCTCTCTGTCCCTGCCTGTCTGTTTCTCTTTCTGAGGTTACATACACCTGTCTGTCTCTCTGTCTGTTTGTCTCTCGGTTCATTTGAAACAGAGAATTTCTGTTTAAAACTGATTTGGGGGCGGGGCTACGTATGAGCTCTGTTTGTGATGTCACAATATAAACTATAAATATAAACACTTTTGGACCAATCAGAGTGTGATATGCAAATGGTCAGTGAATGACAACAAGAAAGACAAAAACAGCAGCTCTTACATTTCTGTCAGTAATGCTCTCTCTCTCTCTCTCTCTCTCTCTCCGTGTGTGTGTGTGTGTGTGTGTGTGTGTGTAGTTGCTGTGTGGGTGTGAGATCCCGCGCTGGGTGAACCGCTTGGCGTATTTCAGCTCGTGTGTGCCGTTCCTGCAGAGCTGTTTACCAAGAGAGTGGCTCACACCGGCCGCCCTGCAGAGCCACATCAGCATGCACAGAGAAGACACACACTCTCACACACACTCTCACACACACACACACTCATACACACACTCATACACACACTCACACACACACTCACACACACACGATTCCAGCTCCAGCGACGAGGAGCCGTCAGGGGCTGTGGGAGGAAGATCACACAGCTGCAGACACACTCGAGTGTGACACACACACACACACACACACACAACCGTCTTCTGGCTCCACTTTTTCATCCTCGTGAAACACTGAACTGTGCTGTTGTGCTTTGTATTTTTTTTTTTTTTTTACAACCAATCAGCAGCAGGCGAGTGATGGACGGTTCAGACTGACCAATCACAGGCCTCGGATTTGCTCCTCCCCCTCTGTGGTACTGTAAACTCGGGACTCTTCTCAGACTTTTAGATTACTTTTAATGATGAATGAATTTTTTCCAAGGCGAACTTACATATAAAACTATCTGATTTATTAGAAATTAGTTTTTATACTTTGTAAATATTTTAATAGTTGATTTATGACTATTAATATCAGCCGATTACAGAAGGATTGAAATATTCAGTTATATTTAACATTTATTTCATCTTTGTTGTGAATGAGTTTGATTATTCAGCTGTTTTGATTTGACATGATGTGCGAGTGCATTACTGTATTTTATTAAATTTAATTTTGCTTTCATTTCTATACATACAGTATTTTTTATGTATATAATTCCACACATTAGTGCTGAGGATGTTTTAGAGTGTGTGTGGGTTTTTAAGCTAAGCATGTCGTTGGAAGTGTGTGACGCGAGTGTGTGATGCGAGTGTGTGTTAAAATAAGCTCAGTGTTCGGTTCTGATTCAGATTTTTGTCCTTTCTTAGCAAAGTAAAGAATCTCACAGAATCTGAAAGTTAAACAAATTTTATACCTTGATTGTGACACACATGATTTTACCAAGACATGCAAAAGGGGGCGGGGCTTAAATTCATCTAGTCATAAACTTGGTCATGTGACATCCACTGATAAAACACTGGATTTATGCTGCATTCACAGGAACTTGGACATGGGAAGTCCAAACTCGGAATTATGTAGTTTTCGAGCTACAAAGTGGGAAAAAACATGGACGCCTCCATGAAAGTGTGTGTTTTGTTAGCAGTAAGATAATAAAGCCAGCTAACATCAGTGATAATGAGTTTATGATTTATTTACTCTCTCAGAACAGTGCGCTGTGCACTCCCTGTGTTAGATTTAACCGACTGTGTTGACTGATATAAAGTAAACACTACTATAAAGTAGTGACGTGATATTTTATTTACTGCTGACGGTGTGAGCGGAGGAATAAGAGTTCCAGGTTGAGGAATGTTTTCTTTGGCTTTTCTTTGTCAGAAGTTCTGAGTTATGAGTTTCGATTGAATGCAGCCTGAATCACAGTATAATCATTTAGCAGCACTATCTACACTAACCAGCTACCTCTTCACTGTAAATGTAACTTAAAACATAATTTACAGTGAAGTTCTTAAATAACTTTTAGAAAATGCCCACAACAGCGGCTGGGTTGGTGCTTTTTTTTTCTTTTAATTAAGTGTTTATTTAAAGATGTAGGCTACAATAATTCAGCATTAATAGCAATAAAGTAACATGAAAGTGCACAATTTCATTAAAGGAAAACTAATAAAAAAACAATTAACCTTTTAATTATCTGTATTTCTGATTGTCATTTTTCACTGCAGCCGCCATGTTGGTGTGACATCACAGAATTCCCTGTTGGAAAAGTCTTTCCGAGTGGGAATAACAGTTTAGAAAGACAGAAATAGATTATTCCAAAGTCTAAATTAAAATTTCAGAATCTGTTCATTAGGTAAACCGTAGTGCTGATCAAATGTCAACTTAAGCTCCACCCCTTTTTGACCTTAGGACATCACACACTCAGCTGTATGGAAAAGCAGCCATAACGTGTGTGTATGTGTGTGTGTATGTGTGTGTGTGTGTATGTGTGTGGTATGATGATAACCCTCTAACCTCAGAGAGCTTTAGAACCACGTGACCTTTAACATTTGAGAGTAAGTGATTATTTTGTACTCACTGTGCCGTTTATCAGAGCGCCGGATCAGATGTCTGATCAGTGCCGCCTGTCAATCAAACCCTTTATCCTCTTCTTTGATGTCATACAGGTTGCCATGGAAACACACGTCTTAATGAGTTTTGTACATCATATAATAATATGATTTATACTCGTACAGTATTTGCTTTTGATTTCCTTCGCTGATGGATGATTTTTTGGACGTTTTTTCTACGTTTGTCAGATTTAAACCTGGACTGGAATTCAATTTTATGATCTGAAAAACAATATTACAGTTTTACAAAGCTAAATAAAGGGTTAAAAAGTTAAACTTTACCAAGTTTCTGTTTTTTAATGTTGTTAACAAAATACACAAACACAAGGGGTTTTAGTGTTCACAAAAGACTGCTAGTGTTTTTTTGTTGTTTATTTTATTTTATTTAACCCGGTTTGGATGAAGCTCTCTGTTTACCGGTCGAACAGCGAGCGGGGAAATGAGGTTGCTCTGCAGGGTTCCTGGAATGGCTCTCTGTGATGGGGCAAGGAGCTCGACACTCCAGGAGAAACTCAGAGTAGAGCCGCTGCTCCTCTGAATCGAGAGGAACCGGTTGATGTGGTTTGGGCGCTTCACATGGTGGCGCTGTATCAGACCCCGCGGCAGACCCAGGACTCGCTGGAGAGTTTATATCTCACAGTCAGATTGGGAATGTCTGGAGATCCTGCAGAAGAAGCTGGAATCTGTGGCTGAGCTTAGAGAAGTCTGGACTGATCTTCTCAGCCTGATGCCATTACTTCACTCTTATAAACCTGAACCGTTCCAGAGCTTCTCAGAAGATCTGCTTAACTGGTAGAAAGAGGAAGCGTACAGCGTGATGCTCACTCCGCCATTTTACAATGGAAACTCAGCACCTCAAAGCTAAATATTTTAGGAGATCTGGTCTGTTGATGCATCGATCCTTTCTGATCCATTAGCTCAACATTCTGTCCTTAAGATAATAAAAGGAACGATAAGGCTTGACGATGCAGGTTGGTCAATAAAAGGATGCCTAAGGTGTTTGAAGAGGTGATAGTTCTTTAAATTAGTATTCAGTATTTAGGAACAGAGCTGAGTCGATACAGAATCCTCACTCCACTGATTTTCTGCAGAAATCGTATGTTTGCGTGCTAGTATGGAAGAATTTTTCTGTTATTTTTATCAATCAGTATTTGTTAATCAGTATTATGTCAATCAGTATCTATGCAACAGTATTGTAATGTGATCTTGTGTTAAACCATGACCTTAAATCACCTCATGTATTCAAGCAAGTACCTAACTTTCAGAGTTTTACTCATTCTGATAACTCTTTATTAAAAATAATAGGTAAGTATAATCAAATATAAGAGATTTAATGCATTTAGAGAGTGACTTTATGCATATCATTTTATAAGGATATTTCTGTGTATGTGAATCAAGAAAACAAACTGGTGTGACCTTGCAGGTGGACTGTGCTTTTGGGAAAAACAATAAGCACACTGTTCTCATTCATAAAGTGTATCTTTTCCAGTCCAGAAGGAAAGTGTTTTTCTCTCTACCAGACTCCTGAAGTGCATTGTTGAAGTTGTGATGAAGGCTAATGTTTTTTAAAAAATAAACTGACTGATCCCTCGCCATGGTTAAAACAAAGATTAAGGGGAAAGTGAAATAATTGTGGCGAGAGGCAGGTGTGTGATTAAAAGAAAAAAAAGAGAAAACTCCATCCGATGAGATCATTGTTTTAGAATTGTATGAAAGCATGGACCACGACTATGTAAATCAGATACTCTGCAGACATCTTGGCATCCAGAGCCCCTTGTCTTTGGAAGTCTTTTTTCTTATTTTGAATTGAAGAGTTTTTGCCACGACACTAGTGAAGGTCAGCGCTGTAGCATTCCCTTTAGCTTTTCTACAGAGACGTTTAGCTTTAGGACATTTAGCTACTGAGAGATGGTGAAGGCCAGCTTCAGTGTTATGGACATGATTGTATTTGTACTGACTTGCTAGCTGTCTCACTGCACACACTCAGCGTCAGTGAGACAGGTTCGTGTACGAACATGTGACCTTGCAGGAGGAACATGACGAGATCTTCATCGCACCAGCAGGAGAACCACACCCGGACAAATACTAAATATATTTAAATGTATGTGTTGATTACTGTAGAAACTGTGTGAAGATAAAAAGCCAACATCCTCTCAGGTTAATCTCCAGAACTGTGCTAATACCAGCCATGTGCATGTTATTCTGTTATTCTGTTTATTTTTATCATCTTTTTGGGGTAACTCAGTTGTTCTGGGACTTGTGTCGGTTGTGTTGGAGCTGTTCTTCACACAAAAAGCTCGTTTTGACTTTCTGACGGACCAAAAACAGGTTTCTGACTTTACTTTTTCACATGCTAAAGTGGCTATTTGCATGGATTTGCACTTTAATCAGGTTCAGTACCGGATTAAACCGGTTCACACGTGCGCGCGCGCACAGACACACACACACAGACACACACACACACACACACACACACACACACAGTTGTTTTCTTACCTCACAGTTCTATAGTTTATATTAAAACATTTCTCATAAATTATCAAAATAATATAATTAAACGTAAATAATGTTTAAAAATATGTATAAAATTATAATATATTCAGTATATATTCTATGCGTCGTTTTTTTGGTTGGATGACGTCCTCATGACGCACGCAGTGACCCCGCCCCTCTCGCGCGCGCCCCTCACCCTCCCCGGTCACTTCCTGTATCCTTCTTTGCTCGGACGCCATTTTGTCATTTCGACTAACAGCAGCGAGGTGAGCGCCTCGTACAGGCTTTTATTTGGTTTAAATATCATCATCATCGTTATTATTGTTACTTAAATAAGAACATCATTAGCGTGTGATTGTATAAGGTATTTAAATAGTCTATTTGCTGTGTTTTAATGTGTTTTATCTCGACGCGAGTGGAGATTTAGCAGCCACCGGTTGTTAGGGCTCGTGAGGCAAAAAAAAAAAAAAAAAAGCGTTTCATATGTTGTTGTTATTGTTATTGTGTGAAATTAGTTATCCAACACTTATAAATTCGACGATTATTTGTATTAATGATAATTAGCTCTAATACTTTGTATATTCACGAATTGTTTTGGAAATTGGATTTTTCTAAACGTGGTGCTGCAACGTAATGCTAAAGAGAGCAAAGCTGTACTGCGCATGCGCGCTGCAAGGCCGGGGATAATGGCGGCGTTAGTCGCAGGGTTATGCTCCTGAAATCTACTAAAACATGGCGATTTCACGAAGCAGGACATGTTTTAGTTGCAGATTGATGATTTAAGGTGTCGATATTTTAAATGTAGTTTCTTGGCTTGCTCTTTGTATTTATATAATCAGTAACGTTGTAGTGAGTGACTGTTTATGAGCTGAGAGTTAATAATTAAACACAGTTCTCTCTTTTTCACTCAGATCACTTTCAGATTTTCACCATGAGCGGATGTCGTGTGTTTATCGGCCGTCTGAGCCCTCACGCCCGGGAGAGAGACGTGGAGAAGTTCTTCAAGGGTTATGGACGCATCCGGGAGATCAACCTGAAGAACGGCTTCGGCTTTGTGGTGAGTTCCACGTCTGTCTCTCTCTAACACACGCACACACACACACAATGGTGAAATGCAGAACTGATGTGTGTGTGTTTGTGTAGGAGTTTGATGACCACAGAGATGCGGACGACGCCGTGTACGAGTTAAACGGAAAGGAGCTTTGCAATGAGAGGTGCGCTGAACACTGTGTTACGGTTCTGCTTTAGTTTAAAAGTCGTAAGGTCATGTGATTACTGTGACATTAGTGTTTATGCTGCAGTAAGTGCGTGTGTGAAGTTAGCGTGCTTTCTCGTGCTGTACAGAGTGACCATCGAGCACGCTCGCTCCCGTCGTGGTCGAGGAGGTGGAGGAGGAGCAGGCAGCCGCTTCTCTCCACGCTTCGGAGGCTACCGTCAATCACGCAGTGCAGGATCCAGGTCAGTCTCACACACACTCTTACACACACCTGTGTAGGTTAACAGTTTTAATCATTAACATCAGGACTCCAGGTTATTGTCTCTGATCTGCAGTTATGTAATGCACAACAACAAAGAAACGAACAATTAAACACTGTATGATGTAACGAGTAAACTTTCTTCTACATCACTAACCGAGTCACTGATTCACTAACACGTGTCACTGCAAATCTCTCTCTCTCTCTCTCTCTCTCTCTCTCTCTCTCTCCGTGTCTCAGGTATGGGCCTCCCGTGCGTACGGAGCACAGGATTGTCGTGGAGAATCTGTCGTCCCGTATCAGCTGGCAGGTGAGAGACGTGCACACGCTCCATCCATCACTCTTTCCACCCTTTCTCATTAGAAAAAAACTTTTTCACCTCGCTACAATACGAAGGCTAAAACCTAGAAGCCTGTTTTTTGTGGTAACTTTGTGAGTAATTCCTCTTGATGATAAATATGAATATAAATGTTTAATCTAATCTGGTTATTTTTCTAACTGAGATCCGTCTCTTTAAACCTTTTCTTTAACAGCTGTGCTCTGGTATTCTGGTTTAATCGGAGTTGCATGCGCAGCCCGTGAGGTGCATAGCGCCCTCTGCTGGTTGTGTTCTGAATAGTGCTTCTCCCCATACGCAGTTGTAGCGCAGCATAGCCTTATGGGACATGGGTAGCCCCCCTGTGGAGGGTCTCTGGGGCCTCCAGGTTGCCCCCCACTCCACCCCGTTTGGGTCTTATTCTGGTCGTGGGGGGCACGCACACAGTCCTCTCGCTGAGTCTGGTGGGTCCGTGCTTATGGAGGCCGGAGGTCGTTTAAACCGCGTTGGTTCCGTTTGCTATTTGGACAAGTGGCTTCTTTGCTAATGTCTTCTGTGGTTTGGAACGGTAAGTGGACCAACACACTGCTAGATTACATGATGGATGCAGGGAGGGGGGTGTTTACTGTAGGAGGAGGGGGTGGGCAAACATGGATCGCTCTGGAGGAGGTATGAGGAGTGGTTTTGGAAATGGGATGAATTATTCAAATCTTATTAATGAGAGTGCACACACACACACACACACACACACTGGGTGATGGGAGATTGATGTGAATATTAATATTATACACATAACATATAAACACGTATAACTCATAAGTGTAGGTGGTTATAACAGTGTAAAAGGATATTATCAGCTCCCGAATGGCCTCACGCCAGCGTCATCAGGTCACATGCCACATGGAGTGTGTATGTGTGTAAAAAGCGCCACCTAGTGTTTGTCTGAAACACCACCACGGTCATAACTGCAGGTTTTCTTACAGAGAGGTTATAACTGCTTTATTCACACTGCGACTGTGAACATTACTATCAGCCACCTGATATATCCACAGTGTCCTTTACACTATCATCATATTGTCCACTCTGCCTTTTTATCCCCCTCCAATGTTTGTCCTGGTTCCATAGCGCCCCCTGCTGGTGTTTGTCCCGTTAGTGTAACGCAGTGCAGTAGCACTGCAGCATATTGTCGTCTTTGTAAAGAACATCACCACCTGCAGGAGGACAGAACACCTGGGGATGTTTTTATTTCATAGTAAACCCACGATGTGCGCTTTGTCCACCCTCTTTTATCAGACGTCACCAGTCTGCCCTCTGCCCCAGCTCTCTCCCTCCGCCCACCTCGCTCTGCGACCCGGAGTGCGTTTCACAGTCAGGGTTTGTGTGAATGAAGCTTGCTGCACGTGCACACTCAGCGATCAGACAAGTGTGTCTGCGGGGTCAAATCAGTCTTAAAGCTTTTGTAGTGTGTGTGAGGCGGTGTGTTTTGAATCACTGAGTGTCTTCCTGCTTTGCTTTAGGACCTGAAGGACCTGATGAGGAAAGTGGGAGACGTGACGTTCGTGGACGCTCACAGAGCCAACAAGAACGAGGGGTAAATCACTTACAGATTTATAGATGTACACTGATTACACTGACTTAGATATGGCCCTCGTTAAACCTGTGTGTGTGTGTGTGTGTGTGTGTGTGTAGGGTGGTTGAGTTTGCCTCACACAGCGATATGAAGAACGCCATCGAGAAGCTGAACGGTACAGAACTGAACGGCCGCAAACTCAAACTGTATGAGGACCGAAAGAGGAGGTACGGAGTGTGAACACACACACACACACTTTGCCTTATTTTATTAAATTTATTATTTAATTATTATGATAGTTAGATTATAGGACCCGTATCCTATACACTGTACTGGATGAGATGAAAAGAGATTATCCCATTATAAATTACTATATCAGTTCTGATTGTGTGTGTGTGTGTGTGCAGCCGCAGCAGGAGTCGCTCTCGCAGCTCCTCCCGTTCCCGCTCTCGCTCACGCTCCAAATCTGCGAGTCGGAGCCGCAGCCGCGAGGACAAGCGCGAGAGCAAGCGTGAGAAACGCTCTCGCAGCCGCTCTCGCTCGGCCAGTCGCACGCCGGAGAAGAAAACATCGGCCAAGTCCGAGTCCCGCTCTCGCTCCCGCTCTCCGTCTCCCAGGAAACAGTCTCGCTCTCGCTCAGCGTCCACCGAGAGCCAGCACTGAGAGAGAGTGTGTGTGTGTGCGCGAGAGTGTGTGTGTGTGCGCGAGAGTGTGTGTGTGTGCGCGAGAGTGTGTGTGTGTGCGCGAGAGTGTGTGTGTGTGCGCGAGAGTGTGTGTGTGTGCGCGAGAGTGTGTGTGTGCGCGAGAGTGTGTGTGTGCGCGAGTGGTTTGTAGAAACCTGGAATCTGTGTGTAACTTGCAGGCCCTGTTCGTATATCTTTATCTTTACAGAGAGTGAACTTTATTAACCATTTGATTTTTATTTTAATTTTTTTTTTTTAGATTTTTCTGTATCGAGCTTTATTAGATGTAAAGAAACTGTACGTGAGGTACAGAGATGTAGTCGATCAGCCGACACGCTCGGGGTCTGAGGCTTTTCTTAATGTCCACTCCACGGTGTGTCAGTGTGTGAAGATTTACACACACACACACACACTCTTACACTGTGTTGTAGCTCGGGTGGAGAGCTGAAGAATCGAACCTGACTCGACTCGGCCGATCCGCTACACCTGCAGGAGGAAGTGCGCGCTTTTGTGCTTTTGTTATTGTAGTAGAGATGTCATTAAATAAAAACAGGACCAGGTGTGTGTGTGAGAGAGAGAGAAAAGAGTGTGTGAGAGTGTTTTTCACTTGTGTTCTGTACTTGTTTATTTCCACACGGTCGTCATTGTGCTGTGTGTGTTTCTGGTTCTGTAACTGCTAATGATTTATTACAGAAATAAACTGTGAATCACCAGGTTACACCGTGTGTGTGTGTGTGTGTGTGTGTGTGTGTGTGACGGTAAAGTAATCAACGCTGGGACGGTGTGTTGAAACGGGTTTACTGTCACTACACTAAAGTTTATAATTGTCCTATAACAGAATGTCCCCATGTGTTTTGTTCGTCTTACACCACAGCAATTTACCACCAATTACGCTTTTTATCTGTTTATAGTTGCATTTAATGTCTGAAACAAGGTAGTTCATGTTCTCACTTACGTTACAGCAGCTATAAATAGTCATTCCTTCACCAGCCTCTCTTTATTTTATTATTATTATATTATTATATTTTATCTCTGTTTAAGTTAATAGGATAAAATAAATCATCTACCATGCACGTCCCTGTGACTGAGCTGTTGCTATAGTAACACGCTTGGAGTGCATTAATATAACCCTGCGCTACTGTCAGAGCTGCTGTTATAGAAAACTAATCAACATCATCTGACCAATCAGAGTGCAGAACTCAGCAGCACACTGAATGTTCACATTAATATTTAGTTATTAATATAATGTTAAATGTTAAACACACATTTGCACTCGTCTTGGACTTGTTGCTGAAGTCAGCAGCTCTGTGGCGTGACACCAGGTGGCGCTGTGACACCAGTGTGCAAGGCAGTCGGTCAGGGGGCGTGGTTATGGGCGGAGCCTGAGCTGCACACAGGAAACCAGGACGCCAACATAGTGCTCTGTAATGATGGGTTTATTTAATTATTTATTTAAACAGGCTCCGCCCACACTATACTGTAACACACATACACACACACACACACATACACACATACACACTCAGTGCAGTGTAGAGATCAATAATAACACAATAATAGAGAGAGAGAGAGAGAGAGAGAGAGAGAGTTATTGATTCAGTCTCAATGAGCTTCCGGGAAATGAGTCACTCTCACACTGTACTGAACTCATTATTATTATTATTATTATTATTATTATTATTATTGTTATATTTACACAGTTATTAAAAGAAACAGGTCTAAGTGCTGACAAAAATTAAAAAGAAAAAATTGACTAAATAAAATTACATTTATTAAAAATAATATAAAAGGATTGTGCATTTCTGTAGTTTAAAACAAATAATCCTAAACTTCAGATTAAAACTGGGATTAAAATTAAGATGAAGTTTAGGATTATTTGTTTTAATGAACAATTTTCACTGAATGAACATTTTCACTGAAAGTTCTGAAAGTAAAGAAGTGTGTTTTGTGTTCACACTGATCATGTAGTGGATTGTTTTAGGAAGTTAAAGGTTTTTATGAAACACATTAAGTTATAAAAGTGGAAATGTTCTGTCACTGCTGTGGGATCATCAAGGTGAGGAGTTTCTGTGTTTCGTACCTGTGTGTGTGTGTGTGTGTGTGTGTGTGTGTGTGTGTGTGTGTGTGGAGCTTCAACTCAATTTAAGGTCCATCTGTAAAGTTGTTAAAGCTTTGATTATGTACCTTCAGTTGTTTTTTAAAAAAGGTGAAAGTTCAGCAGCTTTATTTCAGAAAGTTTGTGTTCCGAGGTTCAGATGATAAGGAGTGTGTGTGTGTGAGTGTGTGTGTGTGTGTGTGTGTGTGTGTGTGTGTGTG
>CM040472.1:21899348-21914207 GCA_022758105.1 Pangasianodon gigas | reverse complement strand
CTCCCTCCCATAACACCTTAAACTAATCAAAATCCAACTGAAAGTCAACAGTGACAATTGAAAAGCCCAGTAGTTACCAGAGCTATAGCAGTGCTTAACAGGCGCCGGCCCGTGCACTTCCCTTGGCTCCCTATACAACCACGCAGTTTTCGGACTGTGATGGGGGGGGGTCATTGTAAATTCACTAAACCTAACCCTAACCCTAATATCAACCTAAACCTAACACCTAACCCTAACCCTAACCTTAATATCAACCTAAACCTAACACCTAACCCAGACCATAACCCTAATATTAGCCTTAAACCTAAACCTAACATCTAACCCTAACCCCTAACCTTAACCCTAATATCAGCCTTACACCTAAACCTAACACCTAACCCTAACCTTAACCTTAACCCTAATATCAGCCTTAAACCTAAACCTAACACTTAACCCTAAACCTAACCTCCACCCTAGTATCTTAGCCTTACTCCTAAACCTAACCCTTAACCCTACCCTTAGAACTTAGACCGATGTCCAGAACCCTAGCCCTAACCCTAACCCTTGGTTCCCTATACAACCACGCAGTTTTCAGACTGTGATGGGGGGGGGGGGGGGGGTCATTGTAAATTCACCAACCCTAATCCCTAACCCCGACCCTAACCCTAATCCTAACCCTAACCATCCTAATTCCTAACCACTAACCCCAACCTGAACCCTAACCCTAACCGCAACCGCTAACCCCAACCTTAACCCTAATCAGCTCATGCCTCATACTTGCAATAAACTCAACTGTCCACAACTTCCTTCTCAGAATCAGTCTGCCTATAATAATTATAATTATAATAAACAAAATTCACAGGAACATGGAAAGATGGGTTTATGATTTTATTTATTTTTTTATTTATTAACATCAATATTACTTATTTATATACAAATTTTTTTTTTTAAAAAGACAGCTATTTTTCTGCCATATTCCCCCCCCACACACACACATTATAAAAAGGAATAACTGAGGATGCAGAATTTTATTCATTGCTTCCAGAAAGCCTCTAAAGCTTTTTGCATTTCAAAGCCTAATATTCTGATCCTCAACACACATTTGCTTCTTTTCATTGCTTTATTTTTCAATTTTGATTCATTTTTGGATCTCATTTTTTTCAAAATTAGAACAAGCCTGCCTGAAGAAGGTTCCAAGAGAAACGAAACGTTGCAACTGCTTGTTCATTTTTTAATTTTTCTCTCTCTCTCTCACACACACACACACACACATATATATATATTTATTTACACATATATGTAAAGTAAAACATCTTTATTTTTATTATTTTACTATTTTATTATTTTTTATTTGGTTTGTTTAAATTCACATTTATATAACAGATATAAATTCCAAAAAAAAAAACCACACGACAAATTGAGTTATACTTACCTGATTTCAATTTTAAAAGAAATCCTTGCTCGTTTTACAAGAAAATTTCCTAAACCATGGTTCTGCCAGAAAGGGACGGTTGGACGGTGGTCACACATAGACGCAGATGTGCCATTCACAGTACAGTCTGCCCAATGCCCCGTTCATACCACAGCACTGAACGTCATGCACAGGGAGAGAGAGTGCTCTCATATGCAGACACAGTTAAATACGGTGGCCACATGAGGGCAGCAAAGACTTACCACAGTGAGCCTTATCAGCAGTCTGGCATACCACAATTTCTTGAACCCCGGGCCCGTTCGGGACCCGGTACATTAACGTCCCGACAAAAATACTTTATGAAGGAACCATGGGAGAGGGTGGAGAACAAAACATGGGCGGTTCGTTCACACCTGCAAAATAAAAACACAAATCAGAAACAAAACATAAAGCCCACGCATTCAGATGACCCTAATTTTGTAATCAAAAAACCCATACTTTATTTAAAATTATCAAATTCGTGCATCACAAAAACAATATCAGTCAGGAACAGCCTCCTGCAATTAACAAAATTGAAAAACACCTGTCAGAGGTTATCAAACCAGCTTTGCCAAACCCCACAACAAAAGCCCTTATTGATGGCAATGCCAAAAACTGGGCCTATACCACCGTGCTGATTCTTAAAAAAAACTATGAAGACGCATTGGTGGAGGAAATGGCTAAGCTCCAGCACGTTCCTTCCCAGGGCTGGGAGGAATGCTTTAATACTGCCATTCTATGGGCTAAACGTGGTATTGGCAAAAGACTGAAGGATAAAACAATACACAAGGCTCATATGTTGGTAGGGGAGAAATGGCAGACCCCTGTTCCTGCTACCGATTCTGGAGAAATGAGGGAGGAAGCGGAGACCCAAAATAAAAAAGTCCCTCCTGCTCCTCCTCTCCCAGAAAACACAACGGCTAAAACCGTTACGGTACAGGCTTCGGTGCACACCGGGGCGGATGTACAATCTCTGTCTGAAATATCCACCCCATTAGTAACAAAACCGACTAAAACAGCGTCCACCATGACAGATCCACTGAACGATTCGTCCCCTATTAGAGAGGAGGACTCAGACAGCCATTCAGACATTACCTTCAATTTCCCTGCCTCCCCAAAAGAACAACGCACTCCTCGCGTGAGTTTCAACCCCGTGTCAGACAGGAACAAGACCTCATCCTTATTGAGGACCAAGGGGAATGCGAATAGGGTCATTTAGGCTCACAGTGACCCTAAGCCCCGACAAAGTCACTAGCTTTAGGACAGCCACACAGGCCCGTTTAAGTGTCGAACTCAACACACCTTCTGCAGTACAATGTGACTCCCAGGAGGACGGGTCAAATAGACACAAACACGACCAGAAAAATGGTCGAATGGAAGCTGACTTTCCGAAAAAAATGGCTCATTATCGGGGACTCCAATCTGTCCAAAATCCCACCATTTAAGAATGCTGACCTCCAAATAGAAAGCTACCCGGGGGCCATGTTCAGACACATGGAGGATGTAATCAATAAAAACGCTGTTTCCACTGATGTGGAACAGGTCATTTTATCATTAGGGATTAACAGCCGGACGCAGAATGCCAAAGACACTGCCATTAAACAGATGCAGGCGGCTTTAAGGGCGGCAAAAGAAAAATTCCCTCTGGCACAAATTTGGGTTCCAGAGGTGATCTTTTCAGGAATGCTCCCCACAAAGGAGCAGACACAATTAACCATCTTGAACGCCTATATCTCTGCCAACCCAAAACATATTCCAGCCCTGTCCAGATCTGAGTTTAACACTGAAAGTGACAATATACACTGGACGGTGGACACAGCCAGAAACATGCTCCAGCACTGGCTCCAATAATAAAAATAAATCTCCCCACAAGCCTGCATGCACAGGAGGGGAATCGAAATGTTGTAATTTTATCTAAAAAATTCCATATCACTCCCCCACAACTTAGCCTGCTCAACAGGGGTTTGACCTTTATTCCATCGGGTAAAATGAGCAGAAACCACCATGTCATGCAAACATGGTTCGACCTGCAACAATAACATAGGAGACTTAAATTGGCAGCTTATTTTCAAAAAGAGACAGACTCAAATCCCCCTCTGTTCACACCCAAATCGGACTGGGACCCACGCATAGACAAATTACCCACAGAACTCCGCACATTATTTGAAAGGGATCTGGAATATTTTAAAAAACATTTTAGACCGCCCCAGGAAGAGCCTAAGGTTAAGACATTATATGCAATATAGGGTTAGCAATATTTCTGTGCTGAAAGAAGGCTATCCTGGTAATATCATCTACATGAGCTTCAAATGAAAGACTGGACTCAATAATTACACCAAGGTCTTTTACTGCTGCACATGATGAAACAGAAAGGCCATCCAGAGTTATTATGTAATCAGAAAGCTTACTTCTAACTGCATGTGGTCCTAGTACAAGTACTTCTGAAACCTAACCCTAACCCTTTCCTGTCCTTTATAGATTCCTCAACTATATTACGTTTGCAGAACACCAAACTTTACCTTAGTATGTGTAGAGAAGTCATCATTTACATCTACAATCTGATAACAATCAGTTAAATAAGACCTGAACCAGAAAAGGGCCGTTCCCTTAACACCAACAACATTTCTAGTCTATCGAGGAGAATAGCATGATCAATGGTATCAAAAGCTGCACTAAGTTCAAGCAGCACAAGCAAGGAGACACAAGCCTGATCAGAGGCCAGTAGTAGGTCATTTACCACTTTAACCAGTGCTGTCTCTGTGCTATGATGAGGCCTAAATCGTGACTGATACATTTCATGAATGTTATTCCTATGTAGGTATGAGCAGAGCTGCTGTGCTACAACCTTTTCTAGGAACTTGGAGATAAAGGGGTGGTTTGATATTGGCCTATAGTTTGATAACTGCTAGTTTAAAGGATTTAGGTACATAGCCAATGCTAACGGAAGAATTGATTATTTTTAGAAGAGGTTCAGTTGCTTCTGGAATTATCTGTTTCAAGAAGCATGTAGGTAAGAGATCAAGTATACAAGTTGGTGATGAATAAATTAGTAAAACTGGTTCAGTCTCTCGAAGGGAAGTGAAACATTCTAATCGCTGATCTGTTATGATTACATTATTTTCTACAGGGTTAGTTATCAAACTGTCTGGTTTTTAAATTTATAGTCTGAAATTTTTGCCTGATATTTTCAATTTTTTCACTGAAAAAATTCATGAAGTCACTGCTGCTACATATTGATGGTGAGCATGTTTCTGTGGTGGTCTTATTCCTAGTCAATTTTGCTACAGTATTTAATAAGAATCTAGGATTATTTTTGTTATCTTCTATTAGGGTGGAGAGATACGTTGATCTAGCAGCACTAAGAGCTTTTCTATAGCTCAGGAGGCTCTCCTTCCATGCTGTTTGAAATACTGCCACTGTGAGGGCTCTAATGCCGGAGTTGGGAGATTGCAAACTCCGCCTAAGGCATCCACCTAAGACTTTCCCCTACAAAAACTACGCTGCTCTCACTCTCACTAACCCTCTCTACCATCTGGTTGGGCGCTTATAATGCTGCAATCTTCTCCTTCAGAGAGCTAACTAATATACATTTATCACAAATAAAGCTATTACTAATGACGGAGGAAGAATGACTAAACATCCTGCACTCGATACACTGAACAAGCAGAATGTTTGCCATGTTGAGTGTTTAACGTACCTTAGTTGAGATTATGTTAGACAGATCCGGCGTGGATGGCCTCTGCTCACTGTCTTTAGACAAAAAACAAAAGCATTCTTTGAGAAAATGAAAATGCAGCAAAAGGGAACAGTGAAAGATACAACAAATGAAATGATAGCACAAAATTACTGATGAAAAAGAAAAAAACGCAGACACAGGCAAGAAACTCCCGGCAAACGATTCGAAAACAGGAACTCAAGCGACTCGGATACCTTGCAGTGTTAACGAAAAGTTGCTTGGTAAAGATAGACAATTCATAGCTGGGTAGACCTAGTCATAGGCTCTGCATGGGTGACTCAGGAAAACTTGCGGTATTAACACGACTCATTCTGGTCAGGGCAAGGTAAGTAGTCAGACTCCCTAGGTCCACTAGGACAGCACCCAGGTGGGTGGTCTGAGGCCAACAGACCTTAGATGGGGCCAAGTCTTCTACCAGGTGATTAGCACTGCCAGTCCATTGTGCACCACACTTCATTGCATTTAGACTATCTCAGGCTCTGGGTAACTTTGTCAGCAGGTTAAAATTAGTGGACTCCGACATATCCTATTCTAGGCATAATGGAAAATCCTTGGTTAATAGGTGGACTGTTAGAATTTTCTTCAATCCGTCTAACTGGCTATGGGATACAGGCTGAGGATTGATCAACCTACAGCTGGCTGCCTCAGGGTGTATAGTGTTTAAAGGCTGAAACACCTGATGACTCTGAGGTACACTACTGATGTGGTGTCCTAAAATGTCTTAATTAGTCAGACACATTTAATAAATAAATAAATGAATGAATGAATGAATAAATATGCATAATACTAAAAAAAAAACAGCTACCCCATAGCTAAACACTAAAGATAAAATAGCTTTGCATATACCTAAAAATCAAAGGACCAAAGCAAATAATCCCAACTCCTTACTTAGCTACAGTTCAAGGTCAAAAAAAAAAAAAAGATAATAATAGATTAAAAAAACACTACTTTCCTTTCCCTCACACCTGCCCAGCCTTAGACTCATCAAACAATGGTAATAAGGATGGGTAGGCGAACGGAAATATGCCCACACAGGCATAGGGTGTTGGCACTGTCAGGGAAAAGGAAAAATTGCAATGGATTGGCCTATAATACATTCTAAGAGAGAAGCCAAACTGCAATTAACATCTGTTGGTGGGCCGCATTTGGCCCGGGGCCAGACACCCCTGATTTAAGATATTACAGCTTCATTACAGGTCAGATGCAGTACACAACTTCATGAGGTTTTTCAAGCAAAGCAGATCTAAAACAGGCAAAGAGAAAAATGGTAGACAAACAACAAAATGTGCAACAAACAAACTGAAAGGAGGCTTAGGTACAAGCCTGGAAAAGCATCACAAATAAAAAATATACTGTTCAAGTCCCTGTACGAGATACTATACTAGTGTACAATACACGACTACTGTCATCTCAGGGAGTTTTTCCTTGCTATTGTCGCCTCTGGCTCGCTCATTAGGGATAAATTTATAAATTTAAAATTTAAATCAGGAATTTATATAGTTCTGTAAAGCTGCTTTGTGACAATATCCATTGTTAAAAACACTATACAAATAAAATTGAATTGAATACACTTTACACTGTGCTACTGCACAATACATTGCAATACTGTACAATACACTGTACTAGACTACAATACATGGTAAAATGTAAAAATACAGTAAAATACAGTGTACTTCTGAACAATACACTGTAATAATTGTGTAGCCCGACTGAACCAGAAACATATTATGATTAAAAAGCACCAAAATATACTTAATATGAACAAAGTCAAGACAGAATTTATACACAAAAAAAAAAACTGTGCTTTATATGGCAGTTTTGCAAAGTCTCCAATATATCGTTTTTATGAGGAAATCATATATCCCTCTTGGATTTGTTTTATATTAAGCCACTGTTTCCAAAACTAAGGGATTCATTCTCATGATCCCCCAAACAGTTTTCTGTTGCACCACTCACGAGCTGTGTTCTGGAAAGATTTAACCTGGATCTTTCTGGAACATTATTACTGTTTTCTTAACTATTTACTTAAAACAAATACTGTATCAAAACCCTAGATTGGGGTTCTAGCAGGAGCCACATCTGATAATTGATTGTGGGAAAAGATGAATGGATTAAATGGGTGGTATTAGAATGGTTGGATTGAAAACCTGCAGCCACACCAGCCCTTTGTGGATAAGACTGATGACCCCTGCTGTACACTGTGTTTTTTAGATAAACATTAATGAAGGTAGGTAGACTTTTTTTTAGAGACAAAATACAGAAATATCATGCACATCACATTTTTAAATATCATGCATATTTAATTTATCTTATATGTATATTTAACACAAATGTATACATAAATCACACAATCATCTTCAGGATCTTAATAAATAGCAGATAAATTATTATAAATTCAGTAATGAAGGAAAATCACAATATAAAGGAAATTAATTTTATGCTAATCATTTTTTATAGAAGTTTGCTTACTGCTTTTCTGTAACAGAATTAAATCAGATGTATTCTTTACAATTTACAAGTAAGATAAAATCAAATAGGCATTTTAATAAAATAATTTATAAAGCAGATTTTTTTTAGGTGAAAGTTCAGCGGCAAGGTTGTATAGTGAAAGCAAAAAAAACATTGATGTGGGGTTTTTTTGTACAGCAATGATGGATTATAAAATGTCTAATATACTAAACAAGTGGTAAAATCATAAAATAAAAAATAGAAGAAAATAAAACAGTGATGTTTAGATTTTGATACACTCAGAGTTAAAATGCACATACACACACATACGATCAAAACTTTAAACAAAAATAGACCATAATTCCTGATATTTTAATATAATACAAAACTACCATTATCTTAATTCTCATGTTACAGTAAGTGCATTATGTTAATTAGAGGTTAATCACTAATGTTATTAATCCATCTCATCATTAATTTGCATTATTAAATAGAGAAATGAGAAAATGTGATTGAATTGAAGTCACAATTACATTTACTTAAGTCACTGCCATGGTTTGTCTTCACTCATCCCCTTACAGTGAAGCCACCTGCAGATCACTCCTGCAGCTCTTCTCCCTTCCCCTTAATCTTATGATGAAACATTTCCAGGATGATTCCTCTCCCATCCACAGGGCACAAAGTCTCACTGAATGGTTTGATGAGGATGATAATTCTGTAAATCACATTCTATGGCCTTCACACTCACCACATCTCAGCCCAGTTGAACACCTGAGCGATGTGTTAAGACAGCGCTCTCCACCTCCGTCATCACACCACCAACTTAGGGAAGATGTTTTAGAACAAGGGGTCTTCAATTCAGTGTTATCCACAAAGGGCCAGTGTGGCTGCAGGCTTTCATTCCAGTCAAGCAGGAGTCACACCTGATTGCACTTGTTTAATCAGTTCATCTTGGTATCCAATCAACTATGAAGTGTGCCTCCTATATGGTTGCATATAAGCCTGCAGCCACACCAGCTCTTTGTGGATAAAATTAAAAACTCCTGTTTTAGAAGAAAGATTTGCCATCACAGTGATTACAGTACAGTCCAGATGTGTGGAGTCTGTGCCAAGCAGAACTGAACCTGTTCCAGAGGATTCACCACTCACTGACATTTTATATTGGTTTTCTTTAATCTGTCACCCGTCTGTATTGTGTGTTATATTTATATAATATGAGTAATTGCTAGAGCTGTATCCCAAAGAACTTTCTCTTCCCTACATAATGCACTACATAATTTACTCTACATGTACCCTTCATCTATCTCAGATTAAGAAATTTTTCCCGGAGGTTTTTGACAACACCCTGCTGTGTGGCATTGCTGTGGTTATCAGTTTTATTGTCTTTGTTTTTGGTTTCTGGCTCCATTTTGAAAGCTGCCTCATCCAGATCCTCGTACAATCGGCAGCGCTCGGTCACAGACAGCAGGGACATTTTCTCACAAGACGTGGGGGACTGAATCTGGACATTCTGTGATTGGCTGGTGTGTGTATTTGTCTTGTTGACTTTTTCCAGCACAGCAATTGTCCTGTTGTTGGGTAACTTTGCCTGCGCTGAGATGCAGTAATCACTATTCACCTTCTTGTTCTGTAGATTAGTCCAGCCAAAGCCAACCAGTTTCTGATCCAGAGACCCGGCTCGCTGAGTCCGAGATTTTTTGTTGTCCATGCTGCAGCCTGCACTGAGAGTGTTTGCAGCAGAAGTGTGTGGTGTGAGAGAAGTGCACTCCAGAGAAGTGTATATGGAACGCAGCTCACTTACATCCGGCCAAAGAAAACCCTCAAATGGCATGGGGCTTTTAGAGTGTGAACATTCTGGAGAGAAAACTGTCACACTATTGGAGGAGGAAGTGTGTGTCTGTTGTACATCTTGTGTTGTCTGAACACACGCTGTTAATGAGAGTGCCAAGTTTGGTTTACCTGTAAAATAAAAATAAAACATTTTGTAATCAACATCGGGCACAGGGTGCAATTTATTAGATCACCACTAGGAGTTGAACTCATATGTTTTACTGTTTTCATAGGATAAAAGTAGTTGTCTGGCTCTTCCTAGTAGGAGAAGCTGCAATGGTTTTATCTTTTTATTTGATAAACCTTAAGGGTTTTCTGCTCATATGTAAGTATACTACTGAAAACCACTTTAGTATTGGGAGTGAGACTGCATTTGACTCTTCATACTATGCAAGTGATTTATTCATTTGTTTACAATGTTTCTATTATGTACATATTTGCTCATTTCCCAGGTTGTACAAATCACATATTAGAAGGTATAGGGTAACTCTCCATAGATTAAACTCTGTGCGCTCCTCTGCATAGAGAAGTTACAATGTAGCGCCCAAACAGAGACCCTGGTTTGCTGTTGGTAATAACAGCAATTGTATTTTCTTGTATGTTCTTGTATTTTTCATATACCTATACTTTAAATGGCCAGTAATGTTTCCTCTGTTTTTTTTCTTGCTGAGAAAAACCCATGTTTATTGGGCAGACCCTTCTACCATTTGAGCTGAAATACCCCATGAGCTATGGGGAATACTGATGACAAAATGGTGTGAATTAAGTTCGGGAACAGGACGGGATCTGCTCGACCTTAATGTACTAATTACAGCTGTAGAAGATTATATAGTAGAGGCTGTATCTACAGTGCCTTGAACAAGTATTCAACCCCCTTATCATATTGATTTGAATGACAAATGTTACTTTGATATTTTGTGCTGTCATATTTTATTTTGAAAGACTGACCCTTAAAATTAATTAGTTTAAAGTAATGTTGGTTTTACATAAGAAAATATTCTGACAAAATTACTAACTGAAAAATTTAACCTTTTCTGGACAAAAGACCCCCTAATTCAAGTACCATTAGTCATTAGACTATCAAGTACCATTAGACTATGAATCTGAAGGAAAGCCATGCAAATTAAGACCAAAGTGCATTCTAAGGAAATTAGAGATATTTATACGCATGCACAAGATAGGAAAAGGCTACAAAATAATATCCAAGTGTTTGGATATCCCAGTGAGCCAATTGTGAGGAAATAGAAGCTGCATCATACCACCCAGGCATTGCCTAGACAAGATCGCTCCTCAAAACTCAGCATCAGAGCAAGAAGGAAACTTGTCAGGGAAGCCACAATGAGGTCAACAATCACACTGAAGGAGTTACAGAATTCAGTGGCAGAGACTAGAGTGAAGATGCACCAGTAAATGATATCAAAAACTTTGCATATAACTGGCCTGTATGGGGGGTGGCTAGACGCTATTACTGAAGAAAAATCATATAAAACATGTCTGGAGTTTGCCAGAAAGCATCAGAGTGACCCAGCTAAAATGAGTTAAGATTTTGAGGTCAGATGAAAAATATACAAAGGTTTTTGGCCAAAATTCAAAATGCTATGTGTGGCGCAAATGTAACACTGGATATTCCTCAACAAACACCATCCCAACAGCGAAGTACGTGGATGGCAGCATCATGTTGTGGGGATGCTTCTCCTCAGCAGGGACTTGGCATCTTGTTAAAATTAAAGGACAGAAGGATGGTGCAAAATACAGGGAGATACTGCAAGATAACCTGCTTCAGTCTGCTAAAAAAATTAAGCTTGGGAGAAACCTCACCTTTCACCACGACAAAACAACACAGGAGTGGTTGAACAACAAAAGGGTGATTGCTCTACAGTGGCTAAGCCAAAGTCTCAATCCAATTGAAAATCTGTGTTTGAAAACTGAGGTCCAGAACAGTCATCCAAATAACCTGGAGCAAATCTGCCAGAAAGAATAGGTGAAACTCACTCCCAAAGAGTGTGCAAAGCTGGTAGGAACTTACCCCAAACGATTTAAAGCTGTTATTGCAGCAAAAGGTGAGTCTGAAGAAGTTTAATACATATCCAAGCAGCATTTAAATTTTTTTTTTTTTTTTTTTTTTTTTAAGATAATGAATTTTAAGAGCATATTTTGCAATATAAATACTGGCTGGAACAATCTGTGTGTCATTTGTAATCCAGACAAATCTGATGATTTTAAAGGGGGTTGAATAGTTTTACAAGGCACTGTATATGGTGTAAAGCCAAGATTTATGATGTAATTCTGAAATAGTTGTGCATTATATTAACTGAATATTTGACACAGTAGATCAAAAATTTAGCTTTAATTTTGTGCACATTATTAAACTTTCTCAACTGTACAATTGTTGATTGTGTTTTGTTTTTATGTGACCCTTTTGTTGTTCCATAGTCAGGTTTCCTTTTTAATACACATTTTTGTGTCTGCGTTCTGCACAGAAGTTCCATCATCCTGCTGAGAGGAAAGAGTTTTATGGTTCAAGGACAGAATGACCAAACTCCAAGAAAATATGCCCATTAGATTTTAGGCTCTATTTCTCCCATTTCTCAAAGTACTAGGTCAGATTGCTCCCAACATCTGTATCTGGCACATTGCTGTAAACACTGGAGATGTAGTAACACAGCAGCAAAAAAAGATCTTCTGAAGAGGGCTAATACCAAGTCTAAAGACATTGTGTCTAGCTGATCCTCTGTATACTGTACACTGCCTGTCTGATATACTACAATCGTCGAGTATTTCCACAGATGAGGTACCTGTCAGATAGCATTCATAAAATGTGCTTCTCAAAAAACAGCGGCTCATACAAAAATAAATTAAAGGCATGCCAGAAAAGATCATCCAGCCGTCAATGTCCTGGTGGGATTCTCATGTGTTGTTACTAAACGTACTGTAATATATATATATATATATATATATATATATATATATATATATACACACACACACACACACACACACGAGGGGGGACCCAAAAATTCCCGGAAAATAACTAGCGTACTCTCCTTGTGATGCGATACACTTGTCCCAGCATTTCTCCCATTTCTGGAAACATTTCCTATAGTCATCTTTTGTCATCATGTCTAGAGCGTCCTGTGTTTTTTTTCTGGATTTCTTCAAATCTGCAAATTCAGAGTAAAATTGCCGAGTGTGCGTGCCACATTCGAATACCGGGGATGATTATATATATATATATATGCACACACACACCCACCCACACACAATATGGTGTGTTTAACCTTTTACTGTTCTGTTCAGGTCTGTATGAAACTTGTAAATTGTATTTTTGATCCTTTTTTTTACACTGTCTTTTTCTACACATCTCTGTTCCTGTAATAAACTGCACATTCAATGTTTTGTTTTTTAATAAACATTTGATCATTTCTGTGTAATACCACATCTGTCCACCAGAGGTCACAGTGACCAGAGTTCTGAGTTCATGGTCAAGGTTAATGATTAAGTTATCCTGCATTAGTTTTTTTTTTTTTTTTCAAATAAACTTCACATGGATCCACAACAGCCTATCTGTCCTGTCAACAGATATATTAATTATCTGCAGTATAAACAATTAATTGCACTATAATGTTTTTCTATTAAACTCTCACCTTTGAGGGTTTTCTTGGTCTCATCATCTGTCAGCGATGGTATGTTCATTTTATTAACTGTGTTTATGGTCGTCTCTGAGGCCCGCCTCCTCGACTGATTAAAAGTTTCTCTGTTCTGTATGTGCTGGCTGAACTTCTTCGTCAGACTTAAGACTGCATTTTCTGTTGACTCTCTTTCATTTTCATCTTCTTTACCCTTAATTAAGACAAAATAATAGTTATATACTCTTTATTCTTTTATCCAATTAATCCAGAAAAGTTTTTAAAAATGAAAAGTATAAAACACACATCCACACAATTCTCCTGTATAATATTAAGGTATAATAGGTATAACAGTGTTTCACCTTGACTGGTGATTCTTCTGTAATAGTGCTGAGATTGTCAGCAGCCATCAATTCTTGTTCTCTAACTTGAACTTCTGTGTTTCCACTGAAACTTTGGGAAACTGAACTTGTTCCTCTGAATTGTGACATATCTCTGAACTTATTTTCTCTCAGTGAGCTTGTGACCTCTTTCTCCATTTCCTGCCAAACCTTAATCATTTCCGCTGACGAACGGAAACATTCCTCTGAAAACTCTTCTGATTTGTGACTCACAGAGCCATCAACCTCTGTGCTGAACAGATCTCTGAGTTGTTCAGGTTTAGTGTTGATGTCAGAACTTACAGGTGATGATGTCATTAATGATATTTCCGTGTTTGGTGGTTTATTCCGATGGTCAGTGTGAGGGATTTTGTTAAAGTGGCTGACAGACGTGCGCACTAACCCACTTGGGATGTATGTCAGGCTCTCTCTGCGCCTCAGGCTGAAACCTGCATCCTGCTGCTCAGCATTCTCATAGTAGTTCCTGATCTTATCAATGAGCAGCTGTTCCTGTTTGGACAGAGTAGAATCTCTCCTTCTACAGACATGTCGATCTGATCCAGACACCATCTCCTCTCTTGGGGACAGAAGGTTAAAATTAGCAGCTACGTTTTTGCTTGATGTTACTTCCTGTTGAACTCGCTGAGGAGACCGAAGCTCATCTGGTGCTGCACTACTGCGGCGAGTGTTAGCAATAAAATGTTCAGCAATGACACTTGCTTTATCAAGAACAGACGATGGAAGGATGGAGTGATTCTCACTTCCTGCACAGTCCTCCTCCATTTCGTCTTCTGAAGACTGTCCATCCTGATTCCGCACAATTTCTTCTTTTACCTCATACAGGTCAGATCCCTCCACAGCGCTCACATGATAAACATTGTGTCCGATTTTTGCTTGTTCACAATCAGACATGGATTTTAATCCCTTTGAAGATCCAAGCTCTGCTGTGTTATTCTGGAACTGTAATATCCTTGGTGAAGCCTGCAAATCAAGGAATACATCAGCGTTAAATAAACCAGGTTTAAAAATCTTAAAAGGGATTAAATTAAATATTAAGCTAAAAAAAGTAAAACATAATGGAAGTGGCTTTGATAGGCCAATGGTACGCCTCCACCGCCAAGACTAATCCAATTGTTGCTAATTTGCATACTAGAAATACCCTTAATGTACACTTCAGACAGGAAGGAAGGTATTAAAGAAAAACTATTTCAAACATTTGACCTTTTTTGTACTCTATTTGTATCAATTCCAAAATCTAATCAGTTCATCTGCTGGTCATATACAAGCATTCAACTACTTGTTCTTGAGATATCACACCAAGTATGTAGTGGTAGCTCAGTTGTTAAGATATTTAAAAAAAAAAAAAAAAAAAAAAAAAAAAAAAAAAAAAAAAAAAAAAAAAAAAAAAAA
>CM040472.1:21886923-21899248 GCA_022758105.1 Pangasianodon gigas | reverse complement strand
GTAGACTTATAACTAACACACTCTGTGTTTAACATGGTGATTATCTGACATCATCCCCACACACCTGTCTCTCCTCCTGCTGTGACAGTTGGGTGTCTCCGTGTCCTTGCCACTCTTCATCCTGACACAAAAACATTAAAGATCATTTATTACCAGGTTTAAAGACTGAAAGATCAGTAGTATTACACAAAGCAAACCCCCATGTGGTTTAATGATCAAATAACAATAATAAATATCACACAAGACAATGAACCCAGAGGGTGGGGTCACTCAAATATGGGGGTGGAGTCAGTAAACTGTGGGCAGGGCAAATGAGGGTAGTTCTCATGAAGAGCTGTAGATGTTGTGATTTCTGCATTAGCTTAGCTGTAGAATGTGTTAGTGTTGATACAGGAATGAACCTGATTGGACAAAGCACTCTTGGCTGTTTTTTTCTGCATTCATCATAACAAGTTAAAGTTAAATCTGAAAGTAATATTCACTTTCAAAAACATGACTGCGCTTCAGATATCAGCCAATGAAATGTAGAGGAACAAGCAAAAGGTCAAAGAAAAAGAGGAGAATATTTTCAGATTGTTCCTGCTGTTTGAGGTCCAGCATGAAAAAGCAAGCATGCTTCCTACAGGTGTGTTAAAGCCCTTTACACTATCACACACTTCTAACACAAACTCATCACAGCGGTGTTCAGCGTGTTAGTAGAGCATGATGTCATGCAGCTCGGCCTCTAATAAACATCTCACCGTGTTGAGCTGCAGCAGGGCTTTAGCCCTGAAGCTCCAACAGGAAATCATGGAGCTGCTAAAATCCTCCGAGATCACATCATCTGATTCACTTCCCTTCTCTTCCTCATCCTGAAGCCCACAGTGTGTAGCATCCTCTCTGTTAGTGCATCTGTCCTCCACACTCAGATCCTGCAACTTGCCTGAGGTGGAGCCCAGAGCGATAAGGTTTTCTCGCAGTTCTCCTTCACTGACCGAGTGCTGCCACACCCACGTCGGAGTTTAAAGGCACACATTACAACAACGAAGGACAAACAGTCATTACTGGAGTCCTCAGTGAGAATCAATAGCACTGAAACTTCATTTAAAAAAGTGTCAAATGTAAGAGCTCAGATTCTTTCAGAAGTGTTGATGGGGTCTAAAGCAGAGTGAGAAGGTTCTTTAACAGCCTTCACTCACTATGGAGCAAAAGGAAAAATGTAATTACAAAAATGGAAAAGAAATGTGATCTGACCCGAGAGCAAAAACATATTAACAATAAATCAGTAAGAAACACATGCGTCTACCCTCCACTGAGTACACAGACCAACTGGAATGGAATTGTGGAGGTTGAGCAAAAGAATGTACACGGGCAGAGTCTAAAAAATTAACTGTGTGGGCAGAAACTTAGACTTATGAGGAGTCCAGCGATGCTCAGTGTGGACTTTAAAAGTAACAACTGCTTCATCCAATGATGATGATGATAATAATGATATTTTCAAGTTTGATCATTTAATTAAGATTCAGACTGAAATTTCAGGAAGCTGGAAAGATCACCGATGTCTGAATGTCTGAACATTTTACACAAAACAAGTGTTTAAGCTGACAAATAAGAATATTTTGTCCTCATTTCAGTGGATTGCTGTTGGAGCTCTGATGTTGTCTGTAATATTCAAATTCCCCAGAACAGTTTGAAATGGTGTAAAATTTGTGTTCTTACCTTAAGCATGGCTGCAGGTTCCATTCAAAAGCAGGCAATCAGATCAAAAGAAAAAAGATTTAAAAAAAAAAAAAAACAGAATCATAATCAGAAGAAGAATCAGATAAAAAGAATAAAAATTAAACAAATATTTACACATAACATAGTAAAGGAAATAAACATGTAAATAATTTTTATATTACAGACTATTATAAAATATATCATAAACACCATGTTAGAAAAAAGGTTACAGTTAAAGGTTACAGTTAAAGGTTACAGTTAATCTACCTTTGTTGTTTTTCAGCATCTGTTTGGTTAATTCTGAAAATAAACAGAAAAACTTCAGTGAATATTCATATATCGACAATAAAAAGCTGTAATAATTATATATATATACACACCATGAACATAATTTATATATATGTATGCAGACATATATATAAATTATATATGTATTATATACATAAATTATGTTCATAGTGTGTGTTATTGTGATTATAGAGAAAAGAACATAAACCTGACTGACGAGTGTGTGTGAAATCATCAGACTGCGTTTTCTTTTTCCTCTCAGCGTTAAATCTGTACTTCTGATCTGTGTGTGACACAAACACACACTTAAATCAACTTCATAATTATTCATAAACTAGCTCAGTTATTTATGAAGTCTATTTTTAAACAGACACCAGGGGTCTCATTTATCAAAGCGTGGGTAAAGCAAGTACTAAATTGTGCTAATAGCTGCTCATATGCACAAGAAAATTGGTATTTATCGTACATGCGTAGACACAGGTGTACGCAATGGCCTTGATGAATCCCACACATTCCAAATTGACGTGCTCATCCACAGCCACACTTTACGCAAAAAAACACCCTCTAATCACCATATATGATATATGTAAACAACTTCACTTTGAAAAGCACAGTAGCCTGCTCATGGTGACGCTTGTTTCAGATGACATGGAACATGTCAAAAAGTCTAAGAAGATGAACTTCACCAACAATGAATTAAAGACACTGTTGCATGAAGTAGAGCAAAAAAAATGTTTATTTGGCAAATTTTTTAAATAAACATAATTAAAAATATATATTTTACATGTACATGTGTGCATTTTATTTCCCCAATTACATTTAGAAACTCAGTGCTGGCATGAAAATTCATGATTTTTGCTGCATTTTTCTGCATTACCTCTTCGAAATGTACTGTATTACAGTGTGAGAGGTATGAATGAAGGTAAGATGTGTCATTATTCAACTCGGAGTTGGATGAGAAAAGCCAGTACAATCTCCAATTTCTCTGTGAAAAGTACTCATAGTTAAAAGCCCTAGAATAGAGATCCATTATCCACCACTCCAGTGGTGCTATAAACACATTTCCTCCACAAAGATGCAAGGCATAATCCCAGTTAATCTTTAAATGTGCCTTTTATACAATTTTACTGTACATTCCATGTCTCATCTGTCTGCATCTTCTGAATCTACTGCACCGAAATCAGTAATTACTCTCTCGATTATTCTTATATCATAGACAGTACGTTAAATAGAAGCTCTGGATAGTCAGATTACCTGCTATTACACTTTTCTACCACTAGGGGTTCTTGCATGGTCAGGAGTGTGTGGAAACACATGTACATTCTCATGCACAAGTAAAACTTGATAAATCATACTGAATGCATAGAAACGTGTACACACAGTTTACATACAAAGCTATGCGTACACACGGTTTATAAATGAGGCCCCAGGCTACTCATTAAAATTCAAATTTATTGATTAATTAGTTTAACTTATCACTAAATGTGTTCACATAATGTTGTTTTTATTTTATTTAGTATTTTATGGCCATTTCATGCATGCACATTTAGAGTGTAAAACTCACACATTGGATCCATTTCTAAAATCACCTCTTTAGCCTGAAACAGAAACAGCAGTAAGTTACAGAACAAGCTGTGTGTGTGTGTGTGTGTGTGTGTGTGTGTGTCTGCCTGTTTGTCTGTCTGTGATTACATCATTACATCAGAATTATGCTACAGCACCTTCTGTGGAATGATGGTGTGATGATTTTCTAAAATGAGTCGTTTGATGTGATGAGTCCAGAGTTTCTTCTCCTCCATTGTTCTGGCCTGAGAGAAATGATAGCAGTTCAATTATCTAATTAATTAGCTAATTAAATAACTCATGATCCAATTCATTTCAGTGATGATCAATGTAAATCCTTACAGAAACATAACCACAAAGAACTATAAACCTGGTTAGCATCAGGTATAATTACTGGTCTAACTAATGTAAGCCTTGGTCTACCAGATTGATCATCTTTAATTAAAGCTGAGCACAAAGTTAATAGCTTAGTGTTGTCCATTTATAAAAAGGCATCAGACATCAGAGGTCACCTGCACTGTGTGAGGTTGTTTAGGGTGCTTGTAATGTGTGACGCTAAAACACAGCGAGTCCTTTGTTCCCTCCATTAGCATTAGTGTCGAACACTATACAGATAAAAGGACATTAGCATATTAATGAGGACATAAATGGAAATACAAGTATATTATACATATTAATATACACACATGCATTTATGCTAATGAGTTTTTATCATCCTAAAATTCATAACTCACTGTTTGAGTGTGTGTTAGTTACATAGATGTTTGTGTGTGTCTTACAGAGATGTGTGTTTTGTAGATGAAGTTCTCTCCACGTCGTTTGGTGATGAGTAGAACCCGCTCAAACAGGAAGAGGGTTCTGTTGTTTTTTGTGTGATGAAAGCGGAAGGTTCCCTCCAGAACAAGTTCACCATATGTGGTTAAGTCAGGACCGCGCCAGTTAATCAGCAAGGACTGCACTTCCTGAAAATCACAACAATCATTAAAACATTATTTTTTAAATTAATTTTCACTGTAAATGAGTATAAAAATTAATAATGGATTCTCAGTTAGGGTCTGGATCTAAGTGCTCAGAGTCATAGTCTGGGTCTGGGTTTAGGTATAGGTCTATAAGGGCTTGAAACATTATCTTAACTGAGCTTTATGACAACATACCAGACTCTGCAATCCATCTAGACAGATTTACTATGTTTCATTCAAACAGAAGGGAATCTGCACATTTACCAAAAATATACAGTGCTATTACCAGCCGCTATTCATCTGATCTGTAATTCCTAAGCGTGAGATACTTCCCGTTTTATCTCCCTAGAGAATTCATCAGCATCATTGTTGTAGCTGTGTCGACGTCCTTCTGAATCATATCAAAACTATTGAGAGGATGTTGCCTGTGTGGCCAGAGAGAGCTGAATCAATGCTGCAGGATTGTTTCAATCATAAGGACTGGGAAATATTTAAACATGCAGCAGCCGTAGGAGCGCACATAAATGCGCCAAAGACAACCACCATCACAAGCCTGAACGACTCTCGCGTCCATCATAATGCTTTGAGAGATGGGTCATGGCTCACATCCAGTCTAGCCTCCCACCCACACTGGACCCACAACAGTTTGCCTACCATGCAAACCCGTCAACGGAGGACGCAGTCTCTCCAAGCATCCACACCCTAGATCTAGATCTCATGGCAGTATGGCACAAGGCACTGAAGCGAGTAGTGAAGACTGCTCAGTTCATCACTGGAGCCACTCTGCCTCCAGTCCAAGACAACTACAGCAAAAGATGTCTGAAGAAAATGATCAGCATTGTCTCAGACCCCAATCACCCCAGCCACAGCCTATTCGGCCCCCTACCATCTGAAAAGGGATTCTGGAGAATACGAACCAGCTCCACAAGATTAAGAATGGCTTCTTCCCACAGGCAGTCAAGCTGCTCACACCACACACACTGTGAACAACACCCCCATCCTACTCCTCCCCTTAGCACAGCCAGATCTGAATGAGACAGTAAATATCTATCCTTATTGTTATGTATTTGCACTTTATGTAGTCTTGTGTACTGTTATGTGATGCACCATGGTCCTGAAGAAATTATATTTCATTCCAATGTATACAAGCTACAGTATATAGGGGAACGGCAATAAAAGCCCATTTGACTTCACTTTCAAAATGTGGCTTACCTCCCTAGTACCAGACCTGCAGCATCCTTATTATTTTCTGTATGGACAGAATGAAAGAGTCCAGTAAATCCAAAAGTAAGGAAGTCTGTTTCATGACCAACAACAACTAGTGTGATGCTAGGAACATTGCTGTTCTCTCCCATTCCTGCTCACCTAACCTGGAACACCTGATGATCAGATGCCCCCTTCTACCTGCCTCGAGAATTCACCTCATCAATTAAATTCAATTTTATCTGTATAGTGCTTTTAACAATGGACATTGTCACAAAGCAGCTTTACAGAAATAAATAAATCAGGATACGAATTTTAAATTTATAAATTTATCCCTAATGAGCAAGCCAGAGGTGACGGTGGTGAGGAAAAACTCCCTGAGACGATATGAGGAAGAAACCTTGAGAGGAACCAGACTCAAAAGGGAACTCATCCTCATCTGGGTGACACCGGATAGTGCGATTATAAATCATTCCCTTCTATAACTGTGTACTACATGGACAAATAGTGCAGTTGTGTAACCAGGAAATTCATTATAGTTTTCACATGAAGTCTGTTTTGTTGAAGTTATCAACTGTTCACTGATGGTGACTGGACTGCAAAACTGTTCGTGGCAATTGCAGTCTTAAAGCTATCAAAGCAGTTGTAGTCCTAAACCATCGTAGCAAGACTGTTCATATCAATTGCAGTCCAAAGCCATCTTCATAGTTTTTAAGTGGTACCATCCTCAGGAATCTCATTGATCTTTAGGCTGTTCATGTGGGGCCATCCTCAGCAGCAGCTAGTGGTTTAGAAATGATAAGAAATCCAAACAGAAGTAGGGCATCAAGATGGACCAGGCAGGTCCAGAGAGTAGAAGGGGTCAGGATCACTGGTATCTCAGGAGTAGCATGTGTAGCTCAACAGAGAGACAGACAGACAGAGAGAGAGAGAGAGAGAGAGAGAGAGAGAGAGAGAGAGAGAGATCGTTAGGTATGCTAATTGTCAGGTAATGGTTAAGGACAATGTATTTTGTGTGCAGAGTGCAAGCAGGGAGTAGCTATGACAGCATAACTAAAAGGGAGAGCCAGAAGCTAACACAGACATGAGGGCACCCTGGAACATAAAGCATCCAGCCACTCCACCGTCGACAAACCTGAGTGAACGCGTGAGAGTGGAGGGGCCACAGCATCCAAACATCCCAGTTCACCACAACACTCTATGACTGTGAAACCCTCCAGACCTGCCCCTGTACCTAAGAAAACTATTCACAAAAGGCTTGACTAAACAAATATGTTTTCAGCCTAGTCTAAAACACTGAGACTGTGTCTGAGCCCCGAACACTAAGTGGAAGGCTGTTCCATAACTGTGGGGCTTTGTAAGAGAAAGCTCTACCCCCTGCTGTAGCCTTCACTATTCAAGGTACCAACAAATAGCCTGCACCTTTTGATCAAAGTAGGCATGTCGGATCATAAAAGACCAAAAGTTCGCTCAGGTACTGCGGCACGAGACCATTCAGTGCTTTATAGGTCAACAGTAGTGTTTTATAATCAATGCGAAATTTGATTGGGAGCCAATGCAGTGTGGATAAGATAGGAGTGATGTGGTCATATCTTCTGGTTCTAGTAAGAACTCTGGCTGCTGCATTCTGAACTAACTAGAGCTTGTTTATTCATCTACTGGAACATCCAGACAGCAAGGCATTACAATAATCCAACCTAGAGGTAACAAAAGCATGAACTAGTTTTTCTGCATTGTGTACTGACATTATATTTCTTATCTTATCGATATTTCTGAGCTTTAAAAAATTCTATCCTAGTAATATTATAAACATGAACTTCAAATGAAAGACTGGAGTCAACAATCACACCAAGGTCTTTTACTGCTGCACATGATGAAACAGAAAGGCCATCCAGAGTTATTATGTAATCAGAAAGCTTACTTCTAGCTGCATGTGGTCCTAGTACAAGTACTTCTGTCTTGTCAGAATTAAGTAAGAGAAAGTTAATAAGCATCCAGTTTCTAATGTCTTTTACACATTCCTCAACTTTATTAAGCTGATGTCTGTCATCTGACTTTGCTGAAACATAGAACTCTGTGTCATCAGCATAACAGTGGAAGCTAATACCATGTTTACGAATAATTTTCCCCTGAGGTAGCATATATAAAGAAAAAAAAAACACTGGGCCTAAAACAGAACCTTGCGGGACACCAAACTCTACCTTACTATGCGTAGAGAAGTCACCATTTACATCTACAAACTGATAATGATCAGTCAAATAAGACCTGAGCCAGGAGAGGGCCGTTCCCTTAACGCCTACAACATTTTCTAGTCTACTGAGGAGAATAGCATGATCAATGGTATTAAAAGCTGCACTAAGTTCAAGCAGCACAAGCAAGGAGACACAACCCTGATCAGAGGCCAGCAGTAAGTCATTTACCACTTTAACCAGCGCTGATCGGAGCTCTGTGCTATGATCAGGCCTAAATAGTTACTGATACATTTCATAAATGTTATTCCTATGTAGGTATGAGCATAGCTGCTGTGATTTAAGTATATAGCCAGTGCTAAGGGAAGAACTGATTATTTTTTAGAAGAGGTTCAACTGTTTCTGGTATTATCTGTTTGAAGAAACATGTAGGTAAGGGCTCTAGCACACACGTTGATGATTTTGATAAGGAAATTAGTTGAGTAGAGTGAAATTAGTTCAGCCTCTTGAAGTGGAGTAAAATATTCTAATCGCAGATCTTATATAGTTATACTGTTATCTACAGGGTAAGTCATCAAATTGTCTGGTTTTAAAATTATAGTCTGACCTTTTTGCCTGATATTTTCAGTTCTGTCATTGAAGAAATTCATGAAGTCATTGCTACTACATATTGAAGATGGCATGTTTCTGTGGTGGTCTTATTGCTAGTTAATTTTGCTACAGTATTAAATAAGAATCTAAGAGTATATTTGTTATCTTCTATTAGGGTGGACAGCTACATTGATCTAGTGCTGCTAAGAGATTTTCTACAACTCTGGAGGCTCTCCTTCCATGCTGTTTGAAATACTCCCAATTTAGTTTAACACCTTTTATGTTCTAATTTCGAGTCCTCTGTTTTAAGGTGCATGTGTGATCATTACACCAGGGTGCTAGTTTTTTCTCTCTAATTATTTTTCTTTTAAGTGGAGCTACCTTATCTAGAGTGTAGCAGAATGCTGACTCTAAGCATTCAGTCACCTGATCAAATTCTGTGGGGTCAGACGGTGATCCAGTCATAGTTGATAACTCTGGGAGATTACTGATAAAACTCTTTGCAGTAGCTGATATACGTCAAATGTACGTTAGACACGGTAGCATGGAAGGCGCATATACAGTCATGGGAAAAAGAAAGTACACCCTCCTTCAACTCTATGTTTTTATTTATCAGGGCCTAAATAACAATTGTGTGGTCCTCACCAACCTCTATAAATAAAAAAATAATCTTAGGTGATGAGAACAAAATACAACAGATTTCAACATTATCTGTTATATAGTCATTTTTTCCCCAAAAAAGTAAACTAACATTCAGAAACGTGGTGGGGAAAAAATAAGTACACCCTTCCTACTTCCCACAATTATTAAGAGAGTAATTAGCAGCCAGGTGTTACTAATGAAATGCACAAGATTAATTAATCATCAAGAAGTGTTACTACCCCTATGAAAGCAGAACATTGGTGTTCTGGAGCACGCAGGAGTGTGTCTACATCATGCCAAGAAGAAAGGACAACAGCCATTTTCTTTAACCATTATGTGACAAGAGCATGCCTAATAATCTGTGTTCTCTGTCCCTTTCCCCTCCCTCTTTCCCTTTCTCTCTCTCTCTCTGTCGAGCTACACACGCTACTCCTGAGATACCAGTGATCCTGAACCCTTCTGCTCTCTGGACCTCCCTGATCCATCCTGATGCCCTACATCTGTTTGGATTTCTCATCACTTGGAAACCACTTGCTGCTGCTGGGGATGGCCCACACGGACAGCCTAAAGTTACATGAGATTACTGTGGAGGTACCACTTAGAAACTATGAAGATGGCATTGGACTTCAATTGATATGAACAGTTTTGCTACGATGGCTTAGGACTACAATTGCTTTGATAGTTTTAGGACTGCAATTCCCACAAACAGTTCTGCACTCAAGTCTCCATGAGTAAACAGTTGATAACTTCAACAAAATAGACTTCATGTGTAAACTATAATGAACTTTCATTGTTACACAATTTTGTACTATTTGTCCAGGTAGTACACAGTTATAGAAGGGAATGATTTATAATCGCACTATCCGGTGTCACCCAGATGAGGATGGGTTCCCTTTTGAGTCTGGTTCCTCTCAAGGTTTCTTCCTCATATTGTCTCAGGGAGATTTTCCTTGCCACCACTGCCTCTGGCTTGCTCGTTAGGGATAAATTCATAATTTATATCCTGAATTTATATATTTCTGTAAAGCTGCTTTGTGACAATGTCCAATATTTAAAGCACTATACAAATAAATTGAATTAAACAAGCTCCAAATAGTCCAGAATGCAACAGCAAGAGTCCTTACTAGATCCAGAAGATATGACCACATCACCCCTATCTTAGCCACACTGCATTGGCTCCAAATCAAATTTCGCATTGATTATAAAATACTACTATTTTGAACTTTAAAGCATTGATTGGTCTCACGCCGCAGTACCTGAGCAAACTTTTGGTCTTTTATGATCCGCCACACCTACTTAGATCAAAAGGTGCAGGCTATTTGTTGGTATCTTGAATAGTGAAGGCTACAGGAGGGAATAGAGCTTTCTCTTACAAAGCCCCACAGTTATGGAACAGCATTCCACTTAGTGTTCGGGGCTCAGACACAGTCTCAGTGTTTAAGTCTAGGCTGAAAACATATTTGTTAAAGGAGCAGATCTGGAGGGTTCACAGGCATAGAGTGTTGTGTTGAACTGGGATGTTTGGATGCTGTCACCCCCCTACTTTCACTCGTTCACTCAGGTTTGTTGATGGTGGAGTGGCTGGATGCCTTATGTCCCAGGACGCCCTCATGTCTGTGTTACCTTCTGGCTCCCCCTTTTAGTTTTGCTGTCACAGCTAGTCTTGCCGGAGTCCCTGCTTGCTCTCTGCACGCAAAGTACATTGTCCTTAACCATTACGTGACAATAAGCATACCTAATAATTTGTGTTTCTCTCTCTCTCCCCCCCTTCTCTCTCTCTCTCTCTCTCTTGAGCTCCACATTCTACTCCGGAGATGCCAGTGATCCTGACCCATTCTGCTCTCCAGACCTGCCTGATCCATCTTGATGCCCTACTTCTGGTTGGAAGCCTTGGAAACCACTCCATGCTGCTGAGGACAGGCCATATGGACAGCCTAAAGATACATGAGATTACTTAAAAACCATGAAGATGGCTTTGGACTGCAATTGCCACAAACAGTTTTGCACTCAGGTCTCCATCAGTGAACAGTTGATAACTTCAACATAATAGACTTCATGTGAAAACTATAATGAATTTCCTCGTTACACTTTGCACTATTTGTCCATGTAGTACACCCAGATGAGGATGGGTTCCCTTTTGAGTCTGGTTCCTCAAGGTTTCTTCCTCATATTTTCTCAGGGAGTTTTTCCTCACCACCGTCACCTCTGGCTCGCTCATAAGGGATAAATTTAGGAATAAATTTCTAAATTTAAAATTTATATCCTGAATTTATACATATTTCTGTAAAGCTATACAAATAAAGCTGAATTTGATTTTTCAAATTAGATGGAGTTTGTACCTTCTAGGGAGCTGCCTCATTTTATACGAGTCTTTTCTTATTCCTCACACTGAACCATTTCACAGAGGTAGGGCCAAAGGTGCTCATCCTCAAGTTCCACACTGTGGTCTGGTTGTTTATCCACCTTCACATGCACATGGATAGCTATAGCACTAACTACATTGTGTGGCATGAGAAAATCACCACAGGTAACAAAGTGGCACAATTCTTGATAGTTTTTTTGAAACAAAACCTTGATTGGATGCTAAACTGAACTGATAGAATGAGAAAAGTGTGTGTGTGTGTGTGTGTGTGTGTGTGTGTATGGTAACCTGTAGACGGACTGCATGTTCATGTTTTCTCTTCATGGTGTTTATGTGCCAGGCTACTTCAGTCATGGTGTTAATGGCCTCCTCCACCACATCATAACCATCTTCATCAGGATCAAAGTGCTTTGCTATCTCCTAAACAAACAAATAATTGTAAATATATATATACAGGTGCATCTCAATAAATTAGAATGTCGTGGAAAAGTTCATTTATTTCAGTAATTCAACTCAAATAGTGAAACTCGTGTATTATATAAATTCAATGCACACAGACTGAAGTAGTTTAAGTCTTTGGTTCTTTTAATTGTGATGATTTTGGCTCACATTTAACAAAAACCCACCAATACACTATCTCAAAAAATTAGAATATGGTGACATGCCAATCAGCTAATCAACTCAAAACACCTGCAAAGGTTTCCTGAGCCTTCAAAATGGTCTCTCAGTTTGGTTCACTAGGCTACACAATCATGGGGAAGACTGCTGATCTGACAGTTGTCCAGAAGACAATCATTGACACCCTTCACAAGGAGGGTAAGCCACAAACA
>CM040472.1:21838828-21864910 GCA_022758105.1 Pangasianodon gigas | reverse complement strand
ACCTCTCTTCAGCCTTTAACCCCTAACATCTCTTCTAGCCCTTAACCTCTAACCCCTAACCATTCTTTCAGCTCTTAACTCCTAACTTCTTCTTCAGCCTTTAACTCCTCAGTAGTGTGTTAGAGTAGGTTACCCGAATCACAACAGAATCATTTCCACTGAGAAGTGTCCACTCATATTTGGTGATATTTCTGTCATCCCAGCTCTCAATGCCGTTCAGGGTAACTTCTTCTCCAGCTCTGGTCACTACATCGGCTCCTGCGTTCGCTATTGGACGTTTATCCTCCTCTCCTGCAAAGCATGAGCACAACACTCTCATTTCCTTCAACGATACAGACCTTCTGTCACCTCTTACTACATGAAGGAATTTGATATATGACTTATGGGCAGTGGTGGCTCAGTGTTTGAGATTCTGAGCTGGTGATAAAAAGATCATTGGTTCAAATCCCAGGATTGCCACAGACCCAGTGTTGGGTTTTGGAAGGAGGCCCACCTGCTCAGTTTCACCTGCATAATTGACATTTAAACATTTAGTCTAACTGACATTTATTTCAGCTATAATTTACTATATCAGAGTTTCATTGGGTCAAACATTTACATACACATTGGGCATGGTCAGATTTAAGGGGGTGCTGGGTTGGGCTAAGCCCCCTAATTTTCCCTAACACTCACCTTTTTCAGATTTTTCACCCTCATTAAAAAGTACATTAATTAAATCACGTGCTGAAATCAAGGCCTGCGGGCCAAATACAGCCCGTTGCCTCATTCTAGGAACATCAAAGCTCTAGAGACCACTACCTCTGACCATAGTGACAGACTTGTCTAGTAGAAAAATGAGTGCAAAACACTTAAAATTAAGAACTCTACACTCAAAGAGAAGTTAAACCACCTAGAAAATCACTCCAGATGGTCAATCTGAGAGTCACTTTAATTCTGGAAAAGATGGAGGGCACAGACCCAGTTGGCTTCTTGACAGAGCAACTTGCAGATGTTTTTAGCTCCAAACTTTTCCAGTATTGAACAATTTTGGACAGAGCACATAGACTGGGTCCTTCTTCATAATTACCAGTACAAGGAACTTTGTTAAGGAAGAGTCGTGAGGATCTGTCCTTTTGTGGTCACAGAATCAGATTCTTTCCCGATTATAGTGCTGACCATTCTCGAAGATGGGCCGCTTTTCCTTCTGTGAAGGCAGCTTTGTATGATAAAGGGATCCATTTCAGCCTTTTGTTTCCTGCTCGCTTGTGTGTTAATTTTAACGGCAGATCAAATTTTTTCAAGAGACCTGAGGAAGCTCAGGCTTTCTTTGATGAACACTGGAGCAACTGAGCTTTCACTGTAAGCAGGCTGAAGGATTCTCCATCATCATTTGATGCTGTTAACAACATATCTTTTTTAAGACAAGTTTTTAAATTATTTCTTTCCTTTTTTCTTTGGCAGGAAAGTCGTTTCATTAGAGAGGAAGGACTTTCTTGTAGACCTTGTTGGGCGTATTTTTCTCAATCCAATTGTTTTAGTCATATTGCTTAATGTGTGTGTTTGGGTTATTCATGATTATCGTACATTTGTTTGCCAATCCTTTGTGTTGTTCCATTTCCCTTGGTTTAACTTTATATCTTCACAAGCGCATAGTTTGCTGCAGGGGCAGTGTTACTTTTAGGTGTTCTGTTGGTGAATATTAGGAGCGCTCACACCAGAAGTGCATTTAGGTCCTTTTTTCCATCCTTTTCCTCACCTTCTCTACTTAGGTGTTCATGTGGTATTATGCTTTTTCACCTTTGACATTTTCTTGTCATAATCTCCTAGACTCTTTTTTTTTCTGTTTATGCCTTTATTCTGTCTTTTTGCTGTTAAGTCATAATCTGGGACGTTCGGTTAGGTTTATCTCTTGGAATGTTAAGGGCCTTCAATCTCCAGTCAAAAATGTGAAAAATCTTAAAAATCTGAATGCTGATGTCATTTGTCCAAGCTTGTGCATAATAAGTTACGTAAAGGCTGGATTAACTAAGTCTATCATTCTCATTATAATACCAGAGCAATGAGCTGCCATTTTAATAAAACTTCAGCTTCTGAAATTGTATCAGATCAGAACGGGAGATATATCACTGTATCAGGTCATCTTTTTCCAAATTCCCATATAAACAGGTAAATATATACAGTACCCTTGAAAGAACTGGAACAGCAAGGCTGATTCTTTTGCATAAATTTAAAATTTATATCCTCAATTTATATTTTTCTATAAAGCTGCTTTGTGACAATGTCCAATGTTAAGAGCGCTATACAAATAAAATGGAATGGAATTGAAGTTTGTTTTTGCTCTACACTGAAGACATTTGGTTTGAGATCAAAAGATGAATATGAGACGATAGATCAGAATTTCAGCCTCATTTCCTGATATTTACATCTAGAAGTGTTAAACCACTCAGAACATGGCACCTTTGGTGGCAGACCACCCAGTTTTTGGGTGAGCAAAAGTATTGGAACAGATAGGCTTAAAGTAAATGAAAGTAAATAACACTTAATATTTGGTTGCATATCTCTTGCTTGCAATAACTGCGTCAAGCCGGTGACCCACTGACATCACCAAACTGTTGCATTCTTCTGTTGTGATGCTTTTCCAGGCTTGTAGCGCAGCTTCTTTCAGTTGTTGTTAGTTTTGGGGGGTTTCTCCCTTCAGTCTCCTCTTCAGGAGGTGAAATGCTGCTCAGTTGGGTTAAGGTCTGCTGATTGACTTGGCCAGTCTAAAACCTTCCACTTTTCCCCTGATGAAGTGCTTTGTTGTGTTGCAGTGTGTTTTGTGTCGTTGTCTTGCTGCATGATGAAGTTCCTCCCAATTAGATTGGATGCATTTCTCTGTAGATTGGCAGACAGAATGTTTCTGTAGACTTCTGAATTCATTCTGCTGCCACCATCATGAGCTCCATCATCAATACAGATTAGTGAGTCTGTTCCAGAAGCAGCCATGCAAGCCCAAGCCATGACACTACCTCCACCATGCTTGACCAGTGAGCTTGTATGTTTTGGATCATGAGCAGATCCTTTCTTCCTCCACACTTTGGCCTTTCCATCACTTTGGTAGAGGTTAGTCTAGGTTGCAGAACTTTTGTGGCTCATCTCTGTATTTCTTTGTGAATTCCAATCTGGCCTTCTGATTCTTACTGCTGATGAGAGGTTTTCATCTTGTGGTATGACGTCTATATTACTGCTCTCCAAGTCTTCCTTGAACGGTGCATTGTGACACCTTCATAGGTTGCTGGTGATGCCACTGACCATCACTGGTGATGCCACTGACCATCACTGGTGATGCTGGTGATGTTTCTTTCTTTTTCAGGACATTCCAAATTGTTGTATTGGCTATGCCCAATGCTTGTGCAATGGCTCTGATCAATTTTTCCCTCTTTTCTCAGCTTCAAAATGGCTTACCTTTCTCCCATAGACAGCTCTCTGGTCTTCATGTTGGTTTATCCTTTTTATCAACAGATGCAGTTTTCACAGGTGAAACCCAGAGCTCAAACCAACAGTGGACCTTCAGAGCTACTAACTGTTTAAACAATCAATCTAACAAGGCAGCAAGAAACACCTGTCAGTCACAAGTTCCAATACTTTTAATCACTTGAAAAATGGGTGAGTTCAAACAACATTGTACCAACACTGATTACTCAGCCATTGTTATATCAGAATATCATTATATTATATATTATATATATTATATGTATTATATCATGCTGAACTTCAGATGGACCTCAGGTTTTCTTTTTACCAGATGGAGCATCCTCAGTGATGTTTTAATCCACTGCTGCTTTCAGATTAAAAATTTTGCGTTATGATCTATAACTCAATAGATTTCTTCTTGGCACAAACAAAACTAATCTTACTTCTAATTAGATACTGTGGTAATCACTTAAAGCAGTGCTTTGTGAGGAAATAATCTCATATGTTTCTTATGAAAAAAATACATCAGAAAAACACTGGATGACCCATCAGGTGCTATACTGGAAATGATCCAGAACTTTTCACAAAAAAATGACTAGACTTTCAGACAGAATTTAACCCGTTTCCTACAAAAAAAAGCAGAAGCTCTCATTATGTGTTCTTGTGGGTTGTTTTACAAGTATGGTGACAAGAATAGTCGTTTATTAACCCACCATCTTAGGAGACAGTTAGTTTCTAGATTGATTCCCCAGATAAGTGATAACTCTGATAACCTAGTTACAATTCCAGCAGATGTTAACGAGATTTTTTAAAAGTTTCTATTCCTTGTTTTACACATCTGAGTGTCCAGCTGATTTCAATATTACGAACTCTTACCTGGACAACCTGGATCTTCGTATTTTAGACCCAGTTCAGGTTGAACAGGTGGATAGTCTAATTACCCTTCAAGAAATTTCTGAAGCCACTGGTTCTACGAAAAGTGATCTTAATCTTGTGGTATATCTTAGTCGTATATCTTAGTCGTGCACTGAAAAGCTGCTGAGAAATAAAAGTGAGCCCAGAGCTCTGATGAAATTCTGCCTGCCTCCTGAGGCTTCCTCTGCACCTGTAGTACCCACACTGGGTACTACAGCGCCCCTCCTAATGATTGCATTCAGGTGTTTCAGCTACACCCATTGCTAACAGGTGCATAAAATCAAACACATAGTTCATGGCTGAGCAGCTGCACACAAGCCTAAGATCACTATGCACAATGCCAAGCATGGGCTGGAGTGGTGTAAAACACTGACACTGGACTCTGGAGCAGTGGAATGTCTTCTCTGGAGTGATGAATCATACTTCACTATCTGGCAATCAGATTGACAAATCTGGGTTTGGCTTATGCCAGGAGAATGCTACTTACTGGAATGCAGAGTGCCAACAGTGTGGTGGAGGAGGGATAATGGTCTGGGGCTGTTTTTCAGGGTTTGGGCTCCTTCGTCCCACAGAGCCCTGACCTCAACCCCACTGAACACCCCAGGCCTCCTCGCCCAACATCAGTGCCTGACTGCACTAATGCTCTTGTAGCTGAATGGGCACAAATTTACCCACAGAAAAATTCCCACAGACTCCAAAGTCTTGTAGAAACTCCAGAATCTTGTAGCCTTCCCAGACGACTGGAGCCTGTTATAGCCACAAAGTGGGGAGGCAACTCTATATTTATGCCCATGGGTTTGGAATGGGATGTCCAACAAGCTCATATAGGTCAGGTGTCCACATACTTTTGGCTATAAAGTATATTTGGTACCTAATGCTTCCTACTCAACAGTTCCTTCGTTGTTGTCTTGGGTGCAGCTGAACCTTTCAGACTACAGTTCTAACATCACTAGGAGCTCATCTGTGACTCTTTCCTGAACAATGTAGTGCCTGTGTAGTCCCAAAATTTTTATATTTGCATGCAGTTGTTTGTATAGATGCTTGTGGTACTTTCAGTTATTTGGAAATTGCTCCAGAGGAACCAAATTTGAGGAGGGACACAAATTTCTGAGGTCTTAACTGAGTTGCTTAAATTTCCTCATGGTATCAAGAGCAAAAAGGCACTGGCTCTAAAGGTAGGCCCTGTTAAAGCCACAGACACACTTCCAATTAACTCCTAATTACTGACCAACCAGAAGCTTCTAAAAGTCATTACATTACAGTGTTAGGGAATTTCTGAAATCTTCCAGACTGCTTAAAGAAACAGTCACCTTGGTGTATGGAAACTTTGACCCACATGAATTCTGATACAGTGAATTTATAAATTCCCTCCTAGGCTAAAACAGTTAGCTCAATAGCTGGCTAAACCTTAGTGTTCTACAGTTGTATGCAAAAGTTTGGAAACCCCTCACCATAATTATTATATTAATTAATTAATTATTACTCCTCATCATAATTAATTATTAACTATTTTATTTTTATTTTAAGTTCATCAAATATAATGGAATTGCAGAAAATTTTTTTTAAATAGTTTGCTGCAGAAGTTAACTTCAAAAATCAACAAAATATCTGATAAACTTTTTCTAACAACTGTATAGACAATCCCCATTGCTTTACTTCAAGGAAAGCTACAGTTAACTAGCTATAACCAGGTAACAACCAGGTAAATACTAGATAGCTAGCTAGATCACCCATCATTTACTATTGTAGCTATCTGTCATGTATCTTTTTCACTCAGTGAAAAAACTCATATTTCCTATTCTTTTTCACTCCTATTTCACTCTGTTTGTGATTTATTTTGAATAAAACCTAATGTTCATCTTTATTATATGTTTTTAGCTAACATCCTGTCACAACTCACCATCCACTTTATTAGGAACACCTGTACACCTGCTCATTTATGCAGTTATCTAATCAGCCAATCATGTGGCAGCAGCACAATGCATAAAATGATGCAGATACAGGTCAAGTGTGATCTCTGTGACTTTAACCGTGGCGCGGTTGTAGGTGCCAGAAGGTTTGAGTATTTCAGAAACCTGATCTCCTGGGATTTCCACACACAACGGTTTACACAGAATGGTGCGAAAAATAAAAAAAAAATTCGCAGGAGATCAGCAGTTTCTGAAAAACTCAAACCAGCCCATCTCATACCAGCAATTATGACACAGTTAAAGTCACAGAGATCACACTTTTTCTTCATTCTGATGTTTGATGTGAACATTAACTGAAGCTCTTGACCTGTATCTGCAGGACTTTATGCGTTGTGCTGCTGCCACATGATTGGCTGATTAGATAACTGCAAGTGTACAGGTGTTCCTAATAAAGTGGATGGTGAGTGTATCTACATTAATACCCAGACCTTAGTGTGTTTTAATAATAAGACAGACAGAGGGACAGACAGACAGACAGAGGGACAGACAGAGAGACAGACAGAGGGACAGACAGAGGGACAGAGAGACAGAGAGACAGAGGGACAGACAGAGAGACAGAGAGACAGAGGGACAGACAGAGGGACAGAGAGACAGAGGGACAGACAGAGGGACAGAGAGACAGACAGAGGGACAGACAGAGGGACAGAGGGACAGACAGAGGGACAGAGAGACAGAGAGACAGAGGGACAGACAGAGGGACAGAGAGACAGAGGGACAGACAGAGGGACAGAGGGACAGAGAGAGGGACAGAGAGACAGAGGGAGAGACAGAGGGACAGAGGGAGAGACAGACAGACAGACAGACAGTAATAACTGACCAGACTTCCCCCCAGGACCGCGCAGGTGCCTCTGATAAACCGAGTCCTGGATGTAATTGGTGAATCCGGATTTCTTGGCGAAGCTGCAGACGAACTGATTTCGGTACAGACAGTCGAACAGGAAACAGTTAGTGAGTGTGTCCTCTTCCGGTGCTGCCTCTATGAGAGCCAGGTTACAGTGGGAGTGCCGGCAGCAGGCGCTCAGACAGGCCTCCCGTGTGCCGACAGTCGGGTTGGAGATGTAGGTGGCTCCCACCGCCACACTGTCCTCCGTGTTCAACACAAAACCCTCCCGGCCTTTAGTGAAGTGTTTAGTGCAGCTCTGTATGGAAGTGTGGAGCAGGAGCAAAAACACGAGGCTGCAGCACACCGCCGCGCGCACAAAACCCATTCTATACCGATTTATACTCACAAAACAGCCGGTCTGCGCGCGCTCTCCGTACACATACAGTACACACACAGTACACACACTAGCGCGCGCACTTTCAGCGGTAAATACAACACAGCAATTCAGCGCTATAAGAAAAGAAAAGAAAGTTTTTCCTCGCCAGACTACTTCTCCGGCTCACACTGGAGTATCACACTGGATCAGGAGGAAATTCTAATCTGATGAAGAATGTTCCCGATTAAAAACGTCCCGGTAGCTGCTTCAGGTGTCCGAACAGCCGCTGAGGTGTGTCTGATGTTCACCTGTAATATTCACCCAGGAAGTGGCCCGTGGCGTGACGTCACTCCGCACGAGCGAATTAGCGAGAAAGCAAGCTTAACCAGAAGAAACACACAAAAACACAGATAGATAGACAGATAGACAGACAGACAGACAGATAGACAGATAGATAGACAGACAGATAGATAGATACTGTACATTAGTGCTGTTAATGTCGCTCACATTATAGATGTAGCGCGAGTACTTTTGTTAGTGGTGTTCTTACTAATGTGCATTTAACAGACAAGCTCAGACAGGACCAGTGGACATACCACACACACACACACACACACGCACACACGCACACTAATCCCTGTGCAACAGGTTCTACATTTTGTAATAACTGACTGTGTGTGTGTGTGTGTGTGTGAGAGAGAGAGCAAGAGAGAGAGAGAGAGAGTTTTTTGTATGCAAGATATACAGGTATCAACAGATTCAAATGTTATGAATGATGAACAAATAATAATGAAAAATATCTGGGATAAAAAAATGGATTGTAAAATTACAGTGAAATTGTTTCTCAAGCTGGATATGAACATATTTATTCGTAAACTGTTCGTATGAGCGTTTACATGAGAAAGTATGTATTCATGAAAAATTTGTATCTGACTCTTGCTCCTGAGTGAATGTAATTTCACACATAAGAAGACTAATGTAAACCCCCACTGACTTTACTGCACGAATATATACATGTACTGTGTATATACACACAAACACACACACACACACATATATAAATATAGGGAAAAGAAAGTGCACCCTCTTTCAGTTTTATGTTTTTATTTATCAGGGCCTAAATAACAATTGTTTGGTCCTCACCAACTTCTACAAACAAACAAATAACCTCAACAAAAACACAACAGATTTCAACATGTAGTCATTTTTTCCCCAAAACTAAACCAACATTCAGAAACAATGTGGGAAAAAAGTACACCCTGTAATTCAGTAATGTAGCACCGCCTTTAGCAACAATAACTTGTAGTAAATGTTTTCTGTAGGAGTTTATCAGTCTCTCACATTGTTCTGGAGGAATTTTGGCCCATTCTTCTTTACAGCATCGCTTCAGTCCATTGGTGTTTGAGGGAATTCGGTTATGCACAGCTCTCTGAAGATCCCACCACGGCATCTCAATGGGGTTGAGGTCTGGACTTTCACTTGGCCATTCCAACACCTTCATTTTTTCTTCTTTAGCCATTCAGATGTTGATTTGCTGGTGTGCTCAGGATCATTGTCTTGTTGCATGACCCAATTTCGGCCCAGCTTAAGCTGCTGGACAGATGGACTCACATTTATCTCGAGAATAATAGCTCTTTATTGATCCCAAGGGGAAATTAGTGTTCCAGCAGCATACACAAAAGACAAGGCATAAAATACACATAAAAAATAAAGAAAGAATAAAATACAGATAAAATAAGATAAAGTAAAATAAATATTGAAAATACTGAAAAATAAAACTGAAAAGTTAATAAATATATATATATATATACACACAGTCAGGTCCGGAAGTATTTGGACAATGACAGAGTTTTTGTGATTTTGCCTTTATACTCCACCACAATGGATTTGAAATAAAACAATCAAGATGTGATCGAATTGTAGACTTTCAGCTTTATTTTAAGAGGTTCCACAAAAATATGGCATTTACCATTTAGGAATTACAGCCATTTTAACAAAGTACCTCCATTTTCAGGGGCTCAAAGGTATTTGGACAAAGTGACAAGTCAACTTTATTGTCAATTCTGCTATATGTACAGGACACACAGAGGATTGAAATTTCGTTTCCCTCAGACCCATGGTGTGAGAAACCAACATAACAAGATTTTTTTATGTTCGGGTAGATGGTAGGGTTGGCTGCGTACCACCAGCTCCTGGGGGCATCTCTATGTGGTGCTCTATGAGATTAGTGTGACTGGCTAAAAGCGAGAACATGTCAGAAAACTCCATCTGCAACTTGCCAATCTCCATGATTCGGGATGGGGAGAGGTGGTCTCCATAAGGGCCCAGGGTGGATTGAGCCACCATTTTTAGATTTACCTCCGGTCCTAGCTCCTCCCTCTCCAGAACAACCATTGCCAAAGCCAAGGGAACCACTTCCCTCTATGGTTTGAGGAGGCTGAGGTGGTAAACCTGCCACGCCCCCCCTCTATCCGTTTGCCTTATCTCATAGTCCAAGTCCCCGACTCGCTGTGTGACCTCAAAGGGCCCTTGCCACTTGGCGAGCAATTTGGAGCTCGGCGTGGGTAGCAAACCGAGCTCCTGGTGCTCTATCTCCTGGTGCAAACTCCCGTAGCCGAGTACCCCTGTTATACAGCCGGGCTTGACGTTCTTCCGCCTGACGAAAAATTCTCCTGTGTTATGTGACTTAAGGTGTGGAGTTTTGACCTCAGCTCAAGAACGTATTGGATTTCATTTTTACTGTTAGAAGGCCCCTCCTCCCAATTTTCCTGAATGATATCCAGAACCCCTTGAGGCTTCCGGCCGTGCAACAATTCGAACCGGGAAAAACCCATGGAAGCTTGCAAGACCTCTCGTACTGCAAATAAGAGGGACTCTCCCCATTCCGCGCATCTTTGTGAACGAACTTACAAATCATGTTTTAAGCGTTTGATTAAACCATTCGACCAGCCCATCCGTCTGCAGATGGTAAATGCTGGTGCGAATCAATTTAATCCCCAACAATTTGTACAGCTCACATAGTGTCTGTGACATGAAAGATGTGCCCTGATCAGTCAGGATCTCTTTTGGGATCCCAACTCGGGAGATAACACGGAAGAGATCCTCCGCAACTGTAACGGATGTGAAAGGACACACTCACACATGGGATTTCTTCAGCTTTGATTGATCTTTTTGAAAGAAAAACGGTACAAATCAGGTTGGCTGAAGAAGACAATATACTGCAGATATACATATGACCACAGCAGCGACACTCAAATCTGCTGCTATAAAACACATAACAATAGGATACAACGTGAAAACTGTAACAGTACACCTGTAAATAGTAACAGTGTAGTAATACTGGCCAATAAACTGTAGATGATAACAAGAAGACTTCATGAATTTCTAAACAGCATTTGTTAACATTTATAACGTCATAAACACGAAAGCAACATACCTTTTTGAAAGAAAAACGGTACAAATCCAAAATCCAAAAATGTACACAACTCACCTCACATATTTACATTTTATTTTGGTTTAATTTAATGTATTTATTGAATGTATTTGAATGTATTTATTTCTGTAATGCTGCTTTGTGACGATGTCCATTGTTAAAAGCGCTACAAATACAAATAAAATTGAATTGAACCAATGCCTCTCCTTGAACCAAGCAGTGGTGAATTGAGGTTTGGTTAGAGCCTGAATCCACCAATCTGTGGTATGTAACCCCTTGGACACTCACTGGTATGTGTTACATCCCAGCTCAATTGGGGTGGCCTGCAGCACATCTAGGAACTGGACCAATGCCCCCACCTCCATCACGTGGATCGGTCCTGGAAGTGCCCGGGCTCCCCGCAACACCAGTACACTGGCCCAGACTTTACTCCCACACCTGCAGCCCTGGATTCACCCACCTGAGGGGAAGAGGAAACAGACACAGGGGGATGAAAAAGTATGGGCTCTGGGAACTAGTTTCGGGGGTGTTGGCCCAATTTCAGTGGTGCAGGAGGGGGGAAAGGCGAGGAGGAGGAGGGGAAGGAAGGGAGTGAGAAGAGAGGGGCTCGTCTGCCCCCGGATACGCCGCCAAGTGGTCCTCTTCCAGCTGGACCGCCCATCGAGCTACGCCGGATGATGGCACTGGACCCACTCCACCGTGTCCTCTGGTAGTCAGGTGATGAACTGCTCCAGTACCACGAGGTCAATCACTTCTTCTGCACCATGCCCCTCGGCCAGCAGCCATCTTCAGCAAGTGCCCCTGAGCTTCTGTGTGAATGTGAATGGGCAGCCAAGCTCACAGAAAGTCAGTGAACAGAAGCACTGACAATGCTGTTCAGGGGTAGGGCCGACCCGTCGCAAAATCACCCATTTCAGGTCCGGGCACTCCAGCATGTTGGCTACCAGCAGCTGTTGAGCCACCAGTTGGGCTTCCCCGGTCAGGAGCAGCAGTAGGCAGGCTGCCCACTGGAAGTCAGCCTTCTGCGGAGTGCTTGTACAGCTCCAAGAACACTTCTGGGCTATCCTGCGGTCCCATTTTTGAGAGGGCGATGAGGGGCAGGGCTGAGGCGGCAGCTGAGGCTGCAGCTGGAGTACCTGCCTGCTGGACCAGGCTCTGGAGCACCTGCTGATCCTCTGTCTGGGCCTGGAGCAGGGCCTGGATGCACTGCTCCTGCTCTCGATGCAGCTCGATGCAGCTGGTGTTGGGGCTCGTGGAGGCTGGTCAGGGACTTGACTATCTCGGCCAGTGGTGAGGACTCCATGGTGGTGGTTCTTCCTCAAAATCCCGGGTTTCGACACCAGTATAACATTTTCCCAGATTCAGGTGGGCAATGAGGAAGCTGAAGGCAGGCTTGGGATAACTCAAAGGTGCACTTTATTTATTTACTTTGGCTTTCCAGCATACTCAAACTAAGGCATGCACACCCACGCAGCTCTGGGCTGGTCGGCTGTCTCTCTCGGCGCTCATCTCTCTCCTTTTTATACTCGTCACAGCTCACTGCAACACAGACTGTTCATTAGTACAATTCCCCTCAGGTGTGCAATCTGTACCACTCACCTTCTCCGGCTCCGCCCCATTCACAAACCAGCGCTCGAGCACAGCCCAGCTTCCACACATATATATAATATAAATAGTAAACAGTATATTATTTTGCAGTTCTATACAGTGATATACTTATGTATACAGTATTATCCACAGTATACAGTGGTGAGAAAATGCCTGGAAAAGCTAGTCACTCACACTAAGCAATGTCACCAACAGTCTCTTGATGACTGTTTGGGCCTTTGGCTCATTTCGTATTCCATTACAATCAGGAGTAATCCCCAAGTATACACAAGATATAGAAGATGTATACACAAACGTCCTCAAGTGGGCTTCCTCTACTGGTCAGACAGGATATTGATGTGACCTGTGCCTGCACACATCTATCACCTATCACTTGACTGCAGGTGTCAGGTCATGCTGTTTTTGGGACCAGTTGTCCTTAAAGGCCTTTGGGCCCAACAAGGCCCTCAAGGACAAAGAAGCAGGATTGAAAGGTAATTGAGATAACTTTGGGTTAAATTCTGTCTTATGCATACCATGAAGGTGGCTATATTTTCAGCTGGGTAAATTACCAAGGCAACTTACTATACACTTACTATAGCTAACTTGGACAGGTTAAGTTGAAGCAAACCACACTGAACATGTTTAAAGCCCAGCTCTTGTCCAATCTGAAAGCTAGGAATTTTGAATGCATCATGTTTCTTTGAGGATCCCATGGAGCTTGCTGCTTGTATTGTGAATTGATTTCTAAGGCCCTATTTTCAGAGTCAGAATTTGTTATGGTTTTTCAATTCTCATATGGTTTCTACACATTTTTAAAGTTTATTTTTTAATTAAATAGCAGGTAACTAACTTAACACAATATTGTTTGTTAATCTGTTATACGTTTTTATAATGTGCCTGTAGTCTATTAGGAATTCCCATGGTATTCGCTGCATTAGACTGCACACACATCATTAGTAATACGGTGGGCAGTAATAATACTGTGGGTACATGAATCTACAGTCCCTTCCCAAAGTATTGGAACAATATTGTATTTGAGATCAATAATAATAATAATAATAATAATAATTAAAGCTGCAAGCAGCGTTCTCGGGGGCCAAGCACCCAGACTCAGTGAGCTGCACATTCACAAACGCGCTACAGTTGCTGCCTGAGCAATCAGAGGAAAGCAGAGCCATAACTTTAGGCAAAGGGACTCAGGAGTGATTGTAGTTTCAGTCGTGATGTGTGTGTTTAGACCACGGACAGTGAGGAATTCTCTGACTGTAGGAGGAAAGCTCTAGATGAACACATAGGCAGCAGGGTGGCGTTGCTGCTGCAGCTGCTGCGAGCTGTGGTCGTGATTGTTACTGCTCTGACCTGAACATTTGTTTCTTCTAGCAATTTAAAAACATCTAAGGTATTGATGTTTTTTTCTCATCAGTCTGGGCCTTTTCCTCCCACTTTGTGCAAGTTTAGACAGGTCTTAATATGATGTGAGCCAAATTTGGAGGAGGAGTAGCAAAAATGGCAGTTAGAGGGAAGCATTTTGGCATGTTATTATAACTTTTGACCAGTAAATAAAATTGTCTACCAAGTTTTGTGTCAGTGCGCAAAGTCACTGCTGAGATACAGCCTCATTTCCTGTTTGGTGGCGTTGCCATCAGATGTGTTGGCACATTACAGGCAACCCTTTTGGAATATCAACATTCTTTTGAAGACCCCTTTGTCCAGATTGGTCTGAATATGATGTATGCCAAATTTGGTGTTGATTGGACATAATTTGTAGGAGGAGTTGCGAAAAAACTGTTTTTGACTAAATCCAAGACGGTGGAAAATCTAATTAGGCAGAAATGGATGTCTTAGGGTGTGTTGAATTCGTCTCGACCTAGGGAATCTAGGGATGCCAATCAGTGTGCCAAATTTCACAACTTTTTTACCAGACGGTTCTATGGGCTGCCATAGACACCCTAGCCAGAAAAAGAAGAAGAAGAAGAAGAAGAAGAAGAAGTGGAAGAAGTGGAAGAAGAATAATAATAAGATAAGGTAGAATAACAATACAGTGCCTACACACCTTCCGTGCTTGGCCCCCTAATAATAATAATATTAATAATAATAAGAATCAGAATCAATAACAATAATAATAATAATTTAATGAGGATGAGGATGGGTTCCCTTTTGAGTCTGGTTCCTCTCAAGGTTTCCTCCTCATATCGTCTCGAGTTTTTCCTCACCACCGTCACCTCTGGCTCACTCATTAGGGATAAATTCTTACATTTAAAATTTATATCCTGAATTTATTAATATTTATTTCTGTAAAGCTGCTTTGTGACAATGTTGTTAAAAGTGCTATACAAATAAAATTGAATTGAATTAATTTATATAACACCTTTCATACATAAAATGCAGCTCAAAGTGCTTCACAATGAAAAAAATATAATACAATGATAAAATAATAACAAACCAATAATAATAATGCAACACAATATTAAAATCTAAAATTTCATTAAGAAATAAAAATAAGTAATCAAACAGAAAATAAAATATTACAAACATTATTAAGAGATTAAAAAAGCAGTTTTAAGCATAAAATCAAGAGTATTAATTACAATCCAAGGTAAATAAATGTGTTTTAAGCTGCTTTTTAAATATATTCAGTGAAGGTGCCTGACCGATATACACGTGGGAGTGAGCATTTGTTGGCATTTGTTGAAAATGACTTGGGCGGTAATCCGTCAAGCATTCTGCTAAATACACAGGGGCAATGCCATTAGGAGTTTTAAAAGCTAAGAGCACTTTAAAATTGATTCTGGATTTCACAGGTAACCAGTGCAGCTCCTGCATAATAAGAGTAATATGGTCTCTCTTTCTAGTTTGTGTTAAAAGTCAAGCAGCTGCATTTTGTACTAACTGTAATGGATAATTTTTTCTTTTTTTTTGGGAAGTCCGTAAAAGAGAGCATTACAGTAACCTAATCTATGTATAATAAATGCATGGATGAGTTTTTCTGCATCTTCTTTAGAAAAAATGGACAGACATTTGCAATGTTTCTCAAATGATAAAATGTGACCATAGAGATATTATTGATGTAAGAAACAAAGCTGAGATCAGAGTCGACTATTACACCCAGATTTCTAACCTCTGTTGTAAAGCATCAGTTTGTCAATTGGCTCTTGATTACTCAGTGGCACTGATATATAAAGTTGTGTGTCATCTGTATAACTATGAAAACTGATTTCATGCTTTTGAATGAGTCTACCAAGAGGTAACATGTAGAGGGAGAAAAGTAAGGATCCTAAAATGGATCCTTGTGGAGCTCCAAATTAAATATCACATTGTCTTGAAGAGTGACTAAAACTGTCTACCACACAAGTATGATCTGAACCAGCTTAGTACTGCTCCTGAGAGACCTACCCAGTGTTCAAGTTTGTGTAGAAGAATATCATAGGCTACAGTATTGAAAGCTGCACTCCAATCAAAAGAACAGGAATGGAAATGTGAACAGAACTAGCGCCTAGCCACAGATCATTTAAAACCCTGACCAAGGTGGTACTAAGTGCTGTAATTAGAGCGAAGCCCTGATTGGAAAGACATTATTTGAAATATGAAAATCATTAAGCTGAATAAAAACAGCTTTTTCTAAAATTTTGCTTAAAAATGGTAGGTTAGATATCGGTCTAATATTACTAAAACAGCTGGATCTGAATCCACTTTCTTAAGGAGACGTCTAATCATAGCTATCTTCAGAGCACTCAGGAAGTCACCAGAAGACAGTGAGGCGTTCACAGTATCTAAAACATCACCCAACACACAGGGTAACACTTTCATAAAAACGGCAGTAGGGATTGGGTCTAATTCACAGGAAGAGGATTTCATTTTCTGGATAATGATAAGAGTTTTCATGTTCATGGTGCAAAATGAATGCATAACAAACATAGGAGGTACAAAAGGAGAGTCAGTAAATCAAATGTCAAGTCAAGTGGGTTTTTACTGTCATTCCTCTATATAGCTTGTATACATTGGAACAAAATATTGTTTCTCCAGGACCATGGTACAACACATAACAGTACAAAAGACTACATAAAGTGCAAATACACAACAAGTGTGACAAGTGCAGGACAATAAATACACAGGACATGGACTGTAAACCATAAAGTATTTGGTAGTGTAGCAGCAATAAGTATAGCGTTCCATAAAGTGACTGATGCAGCTTTGTAAGGTGCAGTGTGCAGTGGTACTGAGTCACACTGGGTTAGGTGTTTGACTGGCCCAGGCGAGTGTTGGGAGGCAGCAGGGTGTGGAGTAATCTGACTGCCTCAGGGAAGAAACTGTTGTGGTGTCTGCTGGTGGCACGGATGCTTCTGTACCTTCTGCCAGATGGCAGGAGGGTGAAGAGTCCATGAGAGAGGTGAGAGGGGTCGTACACAATGCTGGTGGCTTTGCAGATGCAGCGGTTGTTGTACAAGGTGTCAATGGTGGGTAGAGAGACTCCAATGATCTTTTCAGCTGTTCTCACAATCCGCTGTAGGGTCTTGCGGTTGGAGACTGTGCAGTACCACACGGTGAGACAGCTCCACAGGAAGTGGAGGCGCTGCTGGGCATTATTGGCTAGGCAGGTGGTGTTGAGAGTCCAGGAGAAGTCCTCCGTCATGTGCACCCCAAGAAACTTGGAGCTTTTGACTCTCTCCACAGTTATTCTGTTGATGTGCAGTGGTGAGTGGTCTACTTGGGTCCTCCTGAAGTCAACAATCATTTCTTTAGTCTTATCAATATTAAGAGATAGATTGTTGTTCATACCTGAAACCAATAGAGCAGCATTTCACCTCCTGAAGAGGAGACTGAAGGGAGAAACCCCCTAAAACAAACAACAACTGAAAGAAGCTGCGCTACAAGCCTGGAAAAGCATCACAAAAGAAGAATGCAACAGTTTGGTGATGTCAGTGGGTCACTGGCTTGATGCAGTTATTGCAAGCAAGAGACATGCAGCCAAATATTAAGCGTTATTTACTTTCATTTACTTTAAAACTATCTGTTCCTATACTTTGGCTCACCTAAGGTGCCACGTTCTAAGTTGTTTAACACAGATGTAAATATCAGAAAATGAAAGCTGAAATTCTGATCTGTCTCATATTCAACTTTTTATCTCAAACCCAAATGTCTTCAGTGTATAACAAAAACAAAAGAACTGGCCTTGCTGTTCCAATACTTTTGGAGGGGACTGTACATTAAAAGGAAGTCAGTGCATAGCATCAATGTTCCGGTAGACCATTCATATACACACTTCCTGAAATATCTAGTAGTAACAAACTGGGCTTTAACAGAACATCAATAGAAAAAGAAAAGAACCACATAAGACATTGTCCCTTGTTCACATGACCTGTAAACAGTCCCTGACTACCAGCTTTAAGGCAAATTGGCCTTGGTCAGTTCTTGACTTGTATTCCTAGGAAGTCTATACTTTATCACTGCTTAGAGCTTGGGATGGATGCTTAGCTACCTTACTGTATGGATTTGCTTTAAATATATTTTTTTAAAATGTTCCTGTCCTTTCTGCATTATAGATCAATTTAACGAGCTGCTTGGAGACAGAGGGTACGGCTGCAAGAAGTAGCTGATGACTCCATATCCAGGGCCACTGCCTATACCTCAAGGTCGATTTAAGACAGTCATCCAAAAACTAACATCAAGATAGAAACGACCTTTGGGATTTTCAAATCACGCTTCAATTATTTAAGATTGTTAAGTGTAAACCCAACCAAGGCATGTGATATATCAGTCCTGCACAGTATAACCATATTTAGGAAGGAGCTACCCCCTGATTTGGTGCATTGGCACATTTCCTGGTTCTGACCTCTGCCTGTTTTATGGATTAATGAGCTCCAGTTAGTCCAGAATGCAGCAGTCAGTGTCCTTACTAGAACCAGAAGATTTGATCACATTACCATCACATTACCTTATCCACACTGCACTGGTTCCCAGTGAAAGTCTGCATTGATTATAAAATACTACTAATGACCTATAAAGCACTGAATGGTCTCACCCCACAGTGTCTGAGTAAATGTTGGTCTATTATGATCAGCCTGCTTCAAACAAAATGTGTAGACTACCTAGAATAAAGACTACAGCAGACCATGGAACTTGTACAGTGTTTTGAAGAGTGTATAGTACAGTAGTACAGTGTAGTGTAGTTCCACTAGCCACTAGCAGGCACCAACAGTTCCTACATCTTATGGGAAAAAGGGGGAAGGTGACTCTACCTGAGACGCTCCTGTGATAAAAGCCCCAAGGGACATTTTCTCAGTCTCCCTCTGCCTGGCCCATTAGGGGGTGGACTAAAAGACACCCTCTGCAGAAACAACTTGGTGGAGCTCCTGTTGCATGCATTCTCATACTAATGTTATTTTTCTGTTTGATACCTATATGGTGTGGAAACCTTCCCTTTGTTCTCAAACCAAGAGTGAGTGCAGCCTTTGTTCATGTGCAGCTACATACCAACACACACACACACACACACACACACACACATCGAAACATCCACTCATTCAAAACATCCACTACCATTTCTACAATGCATTGCTTATAACTTGTGTTTGTTGATTTGTGTTCAGTAAATGTTATCCTGTAGAACCCATCATGTGTTTGCTGTTTCTCAGATCAAAACAGATTCCAAGCTTCTACTGAAGAACTCAGAACCTTCAGGTAACTTTATCACTATCATTATTCTTAATTGTTAAGTTATAATAGTTGATTTGTGGCAACTGATATTGGTCAAATTCATTAATAATAGTTTAATTATCCCTAATTATTTGACTAATAACTACAGCTTTGAATATTAATATCCAAGTAAAAAAAAGAATGATTACTTAAAGAAACATATGGCCAATCTTAATTAGAAAGTACCAACAGTAGTGTACTGGATCACAGTGTATTGTACAATGTGCACTACATTACTACACTGTAATTTACAGTAGCACAGTGTATAGTGCAGCGCTCCCGCTGGTGATCCTAACAGAAGTCTGTCTGCTTGATGCAGGCCTTGTGTTAACATGGAAACTGCAATGCAATTCTTGAATCAGTGAATCAAACAGCAAACAACAAAAAGAGTTTAAGCTCATGAATGAAACTGATTTATTGTAAATGTAATGAAATTTCTACAGTCCAAACAGTGAATAAAAACACACCAGTAACATAAACCAGCAGTGCAGTAAGTGTGTACATACTGTCCCCTCTGAAATGACTGGAATGGCAGCGTGATGGTGTTGGTGGTAGCTCAGTGGTTAAGATGTTGCACTACTGATTGGAAGGCTCTGATTTCAAATGTTCCATTATATAAAAAAAATTCAATATATTTGATCATTTGAAAAATGGGTGGGTTCAAACAAAAGTGATGTTCTAAGTTGTTTAAAACATGTATATGTAAATATCAGGAAATGAGGCTGAAATTCTGATCCATCATCTCATATTCATCTTTTGATCTCAAACACAAATGTCTTCACTGTCTTCAGTGTCAGGGCCTTGCCCTTCCAATATTTTCAGAGGGAACTGTGTGTGTGTGTGTGTGTGTAAGAGAGAGAGAGTGTAAGAGCTGCTCAAACACTTTATAGAGAACATTTACACAGAACATTAACACTCATTATAAAGTTACAGATACACATCTTTAATCTTCAGATTTGAACAGTCGTGAGAAAACAAACAGCACTCACACACACACACACACACACACACACACACACACACAAATAAATAAATAAATAAATAAATAAATAAATATTGATACTGATAAGTAAATTATTTAAATAAATAATTGTATTTATTTTTAAATAAAAAACCTATTTAATAAAATAACAATTAAATTGATAAAAAAAACTGAATGAAGTAACTTTATTCTGCAAAGAAAGTGGTGTTTCAGCTGCTGTACTAATTTATAAATAAAAATAAAAACATTGCTGTTCATGAACACTTAAATAATGCTACACATAATTTTCACAGAATAATACACACGTCTGTCTACACACTCGGTGCAAAGTTAACAACAATCATTACAAGTCTAAACATCACTCACTGAAGTTATGAGATTCATTTTTTCTATTTTAATTCATTTGATAATTTTGCAGAATTTTCTGATAAAATATCAATATTTGTCTCCTCTTTTCCTGGTAGAGCTTCAGCCTTCCTTTTTGCTGCTTCGCAACAGAAGAACAATATTCTAATGTTTATCCGATTATAAATAATGCTAAAACAGGATCTATGGCTGGATTTAGGAATATTTTGCAATCAGCATGAAAAAAGCATTCTCACAAATCCACAAACTCTGAATAATGATCAATAATCACTTTCTTGCACATGTTCTACTACAACTTTAATATTTAGTTTAGTAAATAATTTTAGCCAGTAACTTTTGCATCTACATTCATTCAGTATTGCTGCTCTTAATGAAATCTGATCTGAATCTTAATGAGAGCCAAATTCAGAATTAATGTCTGTTAGAATCTGATTCAGTGTGTTCATTCAGTGCTGCTGCTTTCAATAAAAACATAAAGCCAGAATCAGCTTGAGATGATTATTCAGATGTAATTTATGTTTTTCTGAATAGAAATTGAATAATCTAAATCTGTCTCAATCAGAATAAAACTTTAAAATAATTTATTAAATCTGTGAAAAATAATATAAATGACACTAATCGTTAACTGTTCAAAAAGAATGTGAGCTATGTTGTCTGCAGTGAGTAGGTCTCTCTCTCTCTCTCTCTCTCACACACACACACACACACAGTGTGGTCCAAAAGCCTAAGTGTAAAACCAAGGGCTGGTCAAATTCAGCAGTTATCAAATATTCACATGGTTTTGTCACATGATCACTGTGTTCCAATCAGAGGAGCATATTCAGGGCAAGCCCAAACGTTACATCAAGGGGAAAGTTCCTGGTATTCAGAGTTGGGTTAAGCAGCTGGTTAAGTGGATTTTTTGAGCTCCACATCCAGATTATTAAAACACCTGTGTGTAGTTCACACCTCTGAGGTGGACAAAAGCGGGGTTTTTCAATAAAGGCGACTTGACAGGCAACGAATAATATGTATTTTATTATTTTTTTAATAAATCAAGGTCATGAAATTTTAATGTGTCGATGCACGTACAGGATTTCTCCTGTAAAGAAAACATGCTCAAGGTTTGAAGGATAATCTGACTGGGTGCTCATGCTACACTTACAGAGAAGCTTTAAGTTAATTCATAATTTTATCTATAAAAAATTCACTCTTCCATCTAAGCAATGTCTGATATCTCTGATTAAGATGCGTCTCCTTCGATGTTCTCCTTGCGAAAAAAAAAAAAACTTTTTGTGGACTTTTATAGTGAGAATATTATTAATTAATGAATAGCATTACATTTATGTATTTAATATTCTTCTCAAATGACATTCCATAGTGTTTTCGAGTGTTTTTATAGCCAAGACATAAATTTCACCATGACATATTGTGTTTACATTAAACTGTCAGACAGTTGCGCGTAATACTGGAGCCAATATCACGTAAGAAAAATGCGCTTGAGTTCAAGGTCAGAATCACGCGCAACTGAGATTCTCTGTTAGACAAACTCCACCCCCACACGCGTAACGCTCACGTAATGTCCGAATACCACTTTGCTTTTTGAGGCCAGAATACTGATGTGCACAATTTCAGTATTAAATCCTCATGAGAGAAAAATGGTGTAAAAATAATAAAAAGCTCCCCAATGAGTGACACAAGCGTTAAAGGGGGCGGAGACTAAAGCAGAATAGAATATTAGTCTTTAAAGAAGCCCCTTAAGTTAAATAACGGATCATGGAAAAAATGTGGATCAGTGAGTAAAATGTGCAAATATTCGTTCACTGATGAGATGTTTGGATGCTGCCATCAGTGGGTTTTTTTTTTTATTTTATTTTTGTACAGTATTTTTGCAGCAAAGCTTCATAAATACTGTAATTTTATTACATTATAACTCACATCAATATATTTCTGTTGCATTGAGCTGCTTAGTGCTGTTTAGCTTTAGCCACACTCTCATTAGCATTGAGTCACATTCATATCATTCACATTGCACCAGGAAATGTTATATATCCTTCTATACAGTTATATCACACTGTGTGTGTGTGTGTGTGTGTGTTAATGCATAGCACTGTTATAATGCACATTCATAATAATGATTGACCTCAAACCTAAAACACCAAATAACAGCACTATTTATGTTCCAGTCCTGGTTTCAGTACTCCCCTTGTCCACTTCCCTTTCATCTTTTGGCCATTTTAACAACATACCCAGAATGCATTGCACCACACATTTATTATATATTATAATTTTAGGAGGTGATTGGTACAGAGATATACAGTGCCTATAGAGAGTATTCACCCCTTTAGTTATTACTTCTCTTTTTGCTGTATTGCAACATCAAATTTAAGCATATCAAAATGGGATTTTTTTCTGCTCCTTTTTAAGTGACTCTCTACAGAAATAAAATCATATAAAGTATTTAGAGGTCCTCAAAATTATTTGAAAAGTATCTAAATCTAAAAACTGCTTGACTGATAGTGGCCTTTGGCTCATTGTCCTGTTGGAACATGTATTTTCACCCTAAATGCAGATGTCTGGCTGACTGGAAGAGGTTCTCCTCAACAATTTGCTGATATTTGGCTCCATCACGTTTCCTGTGATGGCAACAAACTTTCCAGTTCCTCCTGCTGAAAAGAAACCTAAGCGCATGATGCTACCACCACCGTGCTTCATCACAGGAATGGTGTTACCTGAGTGTTGGGATGTATTTGGTTTTTGCCAAACAGTATGCTTCAGCTTTAGACCAAATGCCTCCACTTTCGTCTCATCAGACCACAAAATCCAAAATCTTTTTCCAAAAGTTCTCCGATTTTCTAACATGGCATTTCTCAGAAGTGACTTCCTTCTGGGTGCTGTCCCATAGAGGCTGGATCTGTGAAGAGCTGATGATGTTGTTGAGGTCTGCACAGGTTCTTCTATTTCAGCCAGTAAGCTCTGTTACAGTGTTGTAGCTAGACTCTTGGACACTTCTCTGACAATTGCACTTCTTGCCTGAGCACTCAGCTTGGTCTGATCTTGGTAGAGTCATATTTTTTTCATCGAGAAAGATTCAAAGTTTTGCCAATGTTTTAATAACCTTCTACAACTTTCCCCCCTAACAACTTCATATCGAAGCTTCATGGGCAGTTCTTTGGTCTTCATGACAGCAAAACTGATCTGATCTGCCATTTTAGCTGTGAGTCAGAGAAGTCAGAGATGTTTATTGTGCAAGCACACAATTGGATGCAGGTGGATTTAAAATTAACTAAAATTAAAATTAATTATTAGGTGTACTCTGCTTAACATATTTAGTGTACACTCTCAAAAAACAAATACTAGCCCTAATCTATACTGCTAAAAGAAAGGGGGTGAACACTTATCAATAATGCAGTTTTAGACTTTTTATTTTTAAAAAAAATCATTCTGAGGACATCTAAATATTTAATTTTATTTCTGTAAACAGTCACTTCAAAAGGTACAGAAAAAAATCCCATTGTAATACACTCAAATTTGATGCTGCAATACAGCAAAAAAAGAAATAATCAATGGGGGTGAATACTTTCTGGAGGCACTGTATAAGTCTGTAAAACATTACCAAACAACACAAATATGTCCAGAAAGGTTTTAGCTAGAAATTCTTAGCTAAAGCTGCTTTTGAATAATATATAAAGTGGTTGGCTGTAACAGAGGATCTGCTACAGAAATCTAGACCGAAATCTGAAATATGGCCAGTTTGTTTTGCTGTTTCCTGTTAATCACCAGTTAATGGCCCCTGATAAAGGTTTACACAGGCTTACATTATAAATCTTTTTTCTTTTTTGGTAAGTAAACAATGCCTCGACTATAAAAATCCATGTCAGTGAATTTTTGGATTTAGTGAATTTATGTAACCAGCCATAGTGCTGCCACACACTCATCCTCTTGTTGTGACACGCAGATAATACACACTTTTGAGTGATTAGGGAACGTGGACAAGGTCACGTTATAAACAATACTGAAACACACACACACACACACACACACACACACACACCCTCTCTGTTTGTCTCCTCTCTGAAGCAAGCAGCAGGTTTATATTTAATACAGCATTATATTTTAGCGTAGTCATGTTCTACAAAGCATAAAGGCATTTTTCAGCAGTTATTACTAGACTAAAACAGACTGCACACGTGTTATTTACCACTTCGTTTGGCATTTGCAGATTTATTTTTTCCTGCTGCAGGTGGCGCTGTTATCTTCACACTTCCTCCAGGTTCCACAATTGAGTTTATCACTGAGGAGTTTCAGAAATAGAGAACAATTAAGGCATTTGAACCAAATCTGAACACGTGTAAACACTAAGCACTAAATAAAATAATGTGAAAGTGTCGTGTCTAACCCTCCAGCTGTCTCTGGACTCTCCTCAGCTCCTGCAGGATGGATGAGATTTCCTGCAGCACACAAATTATTATTAACTCAAATATAAACTCACATCTAACTTCAGCGTTTGGAATTAAAGTGAAAGACACTGATTGGGTTAAAGCAGCAGCTAAATGTGAAGAATAAAAGCTGAAGAGACGAGAAAGCCAGATCGCATTAAATCAAATTCACAGCAACAGCAACTACACAGCAACGGTCTCACGCAGAATATCCGCTAACATGAAGTGTAGTTAAACTTCTGTGGGTTTCACGTTAATCTCTCTCCTCTTCACCTGTTTCAAATCAAATACTGTGAATGTTTTTCCACAAATTCATGTCACGAATTTTGTAATATGAGGTTTGTAATGTTAACACATTCTGGGCCCAAAATTCCTACTGTCCTGTATGTGTATTATTTTCTTCTACAGATTTATTTATTTTCCAGCAGCATTTTTAATTAATTTCCTTTTTAATCATTGTTGTTTATGATGAATTATATTAGCTTTTCATATTATTTTTCTATTTTTAATGCATGCGTTTTACATTTAACAAATCAAAACATAGAAAAAAACAGAAAAATTAAGAAAACAAAAATAATGATTAAATAGAGTACAATCTAAAATAAACTTCCATCATGATAATATAGAAATGATGTTAATCTCAGTGATAAGTGAACAACTTACTTTGTTGGAAGTTTTAATTATAGGGACTTCATCTTCAGCATTAATTTTTGCTTCAATCTCCTCCCAAACTTCTGTGGTATTGTGGAATAAAGATCTGCAATAAACACACACATCACTGAGTTCCATAATCTGAGAAGAAACTAAAATCCCTTACTCACTGAGAAGAAACTAAAATTCCTTACCCCATCTTCTCCATCATCTCACTGATATAAAGTGTGTGGTTTAAAGAGTATGATGTAATAAGTGTGTTGTAAAATGTGTAACGTAAAGTATGTGGTGTAAAGAGTTTGAGGTAAAGTTTGTTGTGTTTAAAGTGTATGATGTACAGCATTGACATAAAGAGTGTGTGGTGTAAAGTGTGTGTGATGTAAAGTGTGTGTGGTGTAAAGAGTGTGTGATGTAAAGTGTGTGTGATGTAAAG
>CM040472.1:21763454-21773977 GCA_022758105.1 Pangasianodon gigas | reverse complement strand
TACACCATAAACACCCTGCGCCATAAACACTCTACACCATAAACACTCTACACCATAAACACTCTACGCCATATACACTCTACGCCATAAACACTCTACACCACAGACACTCTACACTATAAACACTTTACACTATAAACACTCTACACCGTAAACACTCGGTGCCATAAACACCTCACACTCTGTACAGAAACCTGAAGAAGTGTGTTAGAATACAGCACTCCTATTTATTTGTGTGTTGTCCTGAGAAAACTCTTTGTACGGTCACACTTAGTCATTTTCTGCTTTATATAGCTGTGAAAACGACACACTGAACTGAAATCTTTTTCTCTTTTGTGTGTTTCTCAGTCAGAAATAAAGTTCTAACATTAAAGTCTAAATTTAAAGTGAAAAGAGAGAAAATCACATTTAAATATTTAATTCCAGTTCCACTGAAAGACACAATGCTTACATCTACTTTTATAATCTCTACATTTATAACCTCTACATTTATAGCCTTTGCATTTATAACCTCTACATTTATAACTTCTACACTTATAACCTCATCTACTGATGGAAAAACAGCGTCACTGCTGAATTGCGCAGAATGATAAGTTTCCAACAGGAAGTGAGTTCTCACTTTGATTCTCAGCTTCATCCACATCAGTCTCTGTCTCATCACCTGAGGTAAAAGTCACTCGCGGTGTTTAAACATGAGCCTCATCGTTGTCTCTTCACTCCACTGATCTCTGTTCACGCTAACATCGGTGAGGAAATCATCTCTGACTCATTCACTCACTTCTCTTCTTCTTCTTCAACTCTTTTTATTCGCTCATTTAAACATTTTAAAACTCTGTGCTCTGTACAGAGTGTGTAAGTGCTCTTCTCTGTTTTGATGATGACAGAGCAGGAGCATGGCGGACATTTTGACAGACACTATTTTGATGTGACTGGATGCCTCACTTTTTTTCTATCCGTAATGTAAAATCCATCATAATGATCACGGCATACTTCATAGCAATGTGATGATGTCATGATGATGTCAGTTTGATCCTCTAAGCTTCACCCATCATGTATTTTATCTCCATGGATGAGGGTGGATTTTTGCCAGATTGTCCCTGATTGGACAGGCTGGCCAGTGGGCGGAGCCTCAGAGGAGAGTACAGCGGCGGAAGCGATCTTTGTTAAAGGAGCGCCTTGTGTCCTTCTTGTCCCCACTGACCTCCGTGACCTCTAAATGATCCTGTGACCCCGTGGCTTTGTCCTCATCCTGCTGGTCCTTCAGGACACTTGAGCCTCTTGATCTGCTGCTGCCTGGGAATGCAGGAAACTAGCATTAGCATTAGTGTTAGCGTTAGCATTAGCATGACAACGCAGCAAAGGGAGATCTGCCTCCTAAACTACAATCTAAACTCATTTAAAACAGAAGTGTCAGTGTGGCTCCACCTGTCGCACCTTCTTCACTGTCCCCATCCTCGGGTAACAGTCTCTCCACACCACTACTCTCTACAGCTCCACCCCCAGCAGCTCCACCCCCAGCAGCTCCACCCCCTACAGGAGCACAGAGGAACTGATCACATAATCATCCATCATACAGTCTGAGAGAGACATGCGGGTAGAGACAGACAGGTAGACAGACAGATGCTGATGTACAGACAGAAGCAGACAGGTTCACAGACAGACACACAGACACTGAGAGGCAGATAGATATACAGACAGTATTGTCTGAGAGAGACAGACAGATACAGGCAAGCAGACAGACAGACAGGAAGATATACAGTCAGACAAGTACACAGGCAGACAGATAGACAGACAGACAAGTATATGGACAAACAGATATCTAAAGAGACAGACAGGTACAGAGATAAATAGATATGCGGACATACAGGTAGAAACATAGATAGATTGCCAACCAGACAGACACACAGACAGATAAAAAGACAGACAGGGTGATATACATACAGACAGATAGATAGCCAACCAGACAGGTATGCAGACAGACACACAGATACCGGTGTTCTGTTTGGGTTCAGGAGACGTGGAGTTTCTCCTCTCGTCTGACTGACTCCTGTCTCTGTCTTGGGCATCTCTGTTTTGGGCGTGTGCATCTCGAGCATGTCCATCTAGGGCATGTCCATCTTGGGCAGCTCCGTTCTGGGCGGCTCCGTTCTGGGCGGCTCCATCTTGGGCGGCTCCGTTCTGGGCGGCTCCTTTCTGGGCGGCTCCGTTTTGGGCGGCTCCTTCTTGGGCAGCTCCGTTCTGGGCGGCTCCTTCTTGGGCGGCTCCGTTTTGGGCGGCTCCTTCTTGGGCAGCTCCGTTCTGGGCGGCTCCATCTTGGGCAGCTCCGTTCTGGGCGGCTCCTTCTTGGGCGGCTCCATCTTGGGCATGTCCATTTGTCTGGTCATTGTTGGATTTTGGACATTGTTCTGTCCCAGTGTCCTTGCAGTTTGCTGTCTCAGCACTGGTCTTACAGGTGGTGTCCTCCTGTCCTCTGTCATTATTCTCCATCTTTACAGCCGTTACTTTCTGCAAGTTCATGTCTCTGTTAGAGGAGGACAGCTGTCCACTCACTCCTGTCCTCTCCTCTTTATTACCCTGTTTCTCTGCCTGTCTCTGTGCACTGGTGTCTCTCTGGTTTGGGTCTCTGCGTTTGCGGTACCAGCCTTTAGATGGAGCGTAACACCACTCCCACTGCTCCTCCTCGTTCCTCCGCTCCTGCTCCTGTTTCTCTCTCTCCCGTCGCTCCTCCTCCTCATCTGCATAAGCTTGTCTCTTTGAGTTTATTCGTCCCCCTGCTCCCGTCCTGCTGTCTGAGTCCTTTTCGGAGGAAGCCTCGCCCTCATCTCTTTTCCCTTTGTCCTCATCCTCACCCTGCTTCTTGTTGATGATGAGGTTGACCTGCTCCGTCAGCTGGTCACTCACCGTGTACGTCACATCGCTCACCGCCGTCCTCACACCGTCCACCGTGCTTGAGACAGTGCTAGACACAGAGTCCAGGATGGAAGAGACGGACACGGAGGACAGGCTGTCCTGGAAACTTTTGAAGAACGCCATTGAGTCAGTGTCTTTTTGTGACTCCTTCTTCACCTCATGTTAATTCCTTATGTAGAAATCATCATGTTTTAACACACCACTGATGAGGAACTGTGTGAGGAACACCATGTTCAGTTAAGTGATAATTGCAATAATAAGCATGCAAATTGTTAAATCTGACAATAAATGCTAATTTGCATATGCTAAGATGTAACAAAAATGCTAGCATGAAGCCAAACCTCAGCAACTAATAACATGTAAAAGCTCTAGGGTTTGGGATCTTAAAATGTCTGACATTCCAGTAGGAAGAGAAACAAAGCCTCAAAATGGCTTAAGTTCTAGTGAGGACACTATCTAGGGAAGAAAGTAACCTAGATCAACTAACAAATATACAGTAAATGTAAAAATATATGCTACTTTCAAATTTCAACATGGTAATAAACTCGCTGTAACTATAACATAAGTGAGCTGATGTCTGGGGTCTGGCATGTCATAGACAATAGTACATTGAAATAGCTAGCTAGTAAAGACATAGTGAGAGTAAGAATGAGATAGAACCATCAGCATCACACACACACACACACACACACACACAGAAGTGGATAACACAAATAGAAATAGTAGCTCTATTATGATGAAGTAAGACAAACCTCAGCGCCTCTGCATCATAAACACATCCAGACATATCAGTTGTGTCTCACACAAACACAGCACGGTACACGTCTCTGCTCTCAGACACACGGGTTTATTTCCTGTCCTGTATGTTTGAGCTGTAAAACACTCGAAGATTTACCTGTACAGGTGAGTGTGGAACTCGCTTGTCTCCGTTCCCTCTGTGCGTGTGTGTGTGTGTGTGTGCATGTGTGTGTTTTAATAATTCATATGTTTAACCTGATACTGTTCTATATTCCATACATGCACACACACACACACACACACACAATACAGTGCCATCTTGTACAACTACCCTGTTCTAAGCCATGCTGATCACGCTAACATGCTAACATGGTAATGCCTAAATAAACGGGTTCCTAAAGTCGTGTTTGGGGTCACTGCGAGCTCGGAAAAGGTCTGGAGCTCGGAAAATTAGAGTTCTGAGAACATACAGTAAAGGGCACTGGGAATAGAGCACTGGGAATATGGCATTGGGAACATGGCATTGGGAATATGGAACTCGAAATAAGGTGTTGGGAACAGGGCAATGAGGATAGAGCACTGGGAATAAAGCACTGGGAATGTGGAATTGGGAATAGGGTTCTAGGAATATAGCATTTGGAAGTGCTGGCATGATAGTCCTGTGTGTGTGTGTGTAATCGGAGGAGAAAGTGGGGCATGCTTATTTAAATGTGAGCGGTTAAGCGGGAGACATGGTGAGCAGTTTACACACACACACCCACACACACACACCCACACACACACACACACACACACCTCCTGCTGAAACTCCATCTCACAGGTGAATTAATAATGATGCATGTTTTTGTCTGTGAAACTGGATAAGACATTTATAATTCATGTCCAGCCTGTGGAAGTGCGCACACTCTGAAACTCCGCCCACTTTATTTCCTGTCCCAGTAACACGAGGTCTGAGCTCTCGGTGGAAGGAACCACTTGGACCAATCACAATTCAGCAGTAAACAATAACAATAATGTCAGATAATGGAGTGGATGCAATTGCAGGCGATTTATCGAAGGAAACAAAAGAAACAAACAAATCAGAAAGAAGAATCGTGAACATGTCCAATCATGAGCTAGAAAACTGAATCACACACACATGACAGGTAATACACAGCAGAAGCTACGCCAGGAAACACGGGAAACAGAGAACCTTTACAGGTTCTAATAAAGGAAAACATGAAACAGGGCACATGGTAGAGTCATGTGATTTACAGGGCTGCTGGGAAATGGAGTCAGTTGTTGTTGCTGGCCAAAACCAGCGACAAATAAACACTGTACATCCACAAACTCACCCAAACTGGACAGCTGAAGACTGGAAAAAGACCAGTTTTTTTTTTTCTAACCATCATCTGTCCGCTTTCTGTGAGTCTGCGCCCATGAGAGCCTCAGATTCCTGTTCTTGGCTGACAGGAGAGGAACCTGATGTGGTCTTCTGCTGTTGTAGCTCATCCACCTCAAGGTTCGATGTGTTGTGCATGCTGAGATGCTTTTCTGCTCACCACGGTTGTAAAGAGTGATTATTTGAGTTACTGTATTCTTCCTGGAAGCTCGAATCAGTCTAATCATTCTCCGTTGTTCTCTCTCATCAACACACCGTTTCCACCCACAGAACTGTCTCACTCAGTGTTTTTTGTTTTTCGCACCATTCTGTGTAAACTCTAGAGACTGTTGTGTGTGAAAATCTCAGGAGATCAGCAGTTTCTGAAACCAGCCCATCAGGTACCAACAGCCGTGCCACGGTTAAAGTCACAGAGATCACACTTCTTCTTCATTCTGATGTTTGATGTGAACATTAACTGAAGCTCTTGACCTGATGAGTTTATGCTGCTGCCACATGATTGGCTGATTAGAGAACTGCAGGAATGTGCAGGTGTTCCTAATAAAGTGGACAGTGAGTGTATATTATAATGACTAAAACGTTACTCAGTGCAGCTTTAAAGCCTGTATATGAACGGCTGCATTAATGTTTGTCTTGGTGTTCAGTGTAGCAGATTCGCCATGAACACATTTCAGTTTACTTCCTGAGCCAGCGCCCTCCTCTCTCTCTCTCTCTCTCTCTCTCTCTCTCTCTCTCTCTCTCTCTCTCTCTCTCTCTCTCTCTCTCAGGGAAGTGAGGCTCTGGTCGTGTTTTATTTCTCTGGAACAGCAGTAAGCAGTAAAATGAGTGAAACAGGAGAGAAATCGTCGGTGAAAATTGGAGATGAAGCGGAAAAGGACTGGGAAGCTGCCAAAGCGTTTTTCAACAACCTGAAGAGTAAAAAACCCAGACCTGTGAGTGACAGCTGTGTTTCCCCTTTATTCACTTTTATTCCCCTTTATTCCCCTTTATTCACTTTTATTCCCCTTTATTCCCCTTTATTCACTTTTATTCCCCTTTATTCCCCTTTATTCCCTTTTATTCACATCCTCGCTCACACACTGAGGTGACGGAGTTTTATTTCAGTTACTCCAGCGTGAGTGTGTAAAACTTTACAATGAAACCCGGAGTGTAAGAGTGTGTGTGTGTGTGTGTGTGTGTGTGTTACAGAGAGAGGAAGCGGAAGTGTCATCAATACTGTAATCAGCTAACGCTCTGTACACTGTTTATCTGACTTTAATGAACGTTTTTAATAAAACTTCTCCTGTGTTTCTGCTGAAATTTTCTGCTCGTTACTTTCTGTGAACATTTCATTTATAACCAGGAAATACCGAGGAGATGAGTCACACACACACTCACACACACACACACACACACACACATACCCCTCAGTTATATAACTACTTCTTCTTATTATTATTATTATTACTGTTATTATTATTATTATTATAATGGACAGTATAAATTGAAATGGTTAAACAACACTTTCAGGAGCACTGTATAACTCAGTGTGACAGTGTGGAACTAATCTAATCTAATCTAATCTATAAACTAATCTAATCCAATAACTGAATTATGGTGGCTTAGTGTTTAGCGCTGTTGTCTCACTCCACCGGGGTTGGGGGTTCGATTCCCGCCTCCGCGCTGTGTGTGTGGAGTTTGTATGTTCTGCCTGTGCTTCAGGGGTTTCCACCGAGTGCTCCAGTTTCCTCACCCAGTCCAAAGACATGTGTTGCAGGCTGATTGACATCTCTAAATTGTCTGTAGTGTGTGAATGTGTGTGTGATTGTGCGCTGTGATGGGTTGGCGTGTCCCCGCCTTGTGCCCTTGTTCCCTGGGATAGGCTCCAGGCTCCAGGCTCCCTGCGACCCTGTGTAGGATAAGCAGCACGGTAAAAATAGAAAGATAAAAAGAAAAGAAGAATTGACACTCTAAATCTGAATAGCAGAACGTGCTAAAATGCAAAACTGAGGTGCTATAAAAGTGAGTCAGAGGTTAACTATCAAGGAACGCCTTCATGTAAAAGAACGTTATCAGATTGGATTAAAAAGCAGAGACTGAAGCAGTGGATCTGATACTGAGAGGGAGACTGTGGAACAGCTAACAGACCCGGGCCTGATGACCTGAGAGGTCTAGCAGGAGACTAGAGCGTTAACAACTCACTAATGTATTCAGGGACAAGACCACGTAAAGCTTTGTAAGTTATTAAAGAAGTTTAAAATAGATAGTGAAGCTCACAGGTAGCCAGTGTAAGGAGGCTGATATGATCTGAGCGCTTTGTTTGGATTCAGTTCTGTACAGTTTGAAGTTGAGCAACCGACCGACTGTTCAAGCACGAGAAACGAGCATTACAGTAATCAAGTCTAGAGGAAATACAAGCGTGAATGACTTTCTCTGTGTCAGAAACATACCACATTTAATTCTAACTCATCATTAATGACAAAACCTGATCAGTTTTAAACCCAAAAATGTCAGGATGTGAGAAGTCAGTTCACTTCAGTTCAGTTCTATTTGTATAGCGCTGTTAACAATGGACACTGTCACAAAGCAGCTATATAAATATAAATAGATATAAAATTTTAATTTATATTTATCCCTAATGAGCAAACCATTTTATCACACGATAAAATTCTAAACACCTGCAACTGGGTCCCTTATCTGTGGATCTAATTATCAGTTATTATCTGTGTATATACTCTTGATGAGCGTGATGTTTTTCTGATGTGTGTGTGTGTGTGTGTGTGTGTGTGTTCCCCAGCCGAAGCCGAGCACTGCGATTACGATTGCCGTTTCGTCTCGGACTCTGTTCAACATGGTGGAGGAGAGGAAGATCTATGAGGAGAAAGGACTGGAGCAGTACGTCAGCTACAACCAACAGCACGAGAACCAACCTCTCAAACCCGGAGCTGCCTTCCCCTTCGTCAAGGTCACACTGTGTGTGTGTGTGTGTGTGTGTGTGTGCGCTCCTGTTCAACCATTGTGTCATGTTTCATACTTCAGACTAACACACTACAAAATTCTTTTAAAAAATTCTGTCGACTCACCAAATTACTGCTGCAGCTGCAGCAATGCATTCTGGGTAGAAATGTGATGTTTGAAGTGCACAGCGATGTCAACTCAATCTCTTATTTAACACACATAGCGACGAGCACTGCTCTTGTTTGTTTTGTTTTGAATTCCATGTGTTTTTGTTTCTGTTCTAGTCCTGTCATTGGTGTGTTATCTGATTGTGTTCACCTGTACTGTGTTAGCTCATTGATCCAAGTCTTTGCCCATTTGTGAAGTCTTGCTGTGTATTTATTGTTTCAAGTCTTATTTACCACTTTCAGTTGTGTGTGTAGTGTTTCCTGGTTTTATCTCTTGCGTGTTTTTGAGGTTATGGATCATTCTGGTGTGTTGCTGTCTGTCTGTGTTCTGACCCCCACTACCAGCCTTTTCAATGATTTTGGGCACATTGAGTTTCCGTAACTGCATCTTTGCCATAAATCACTGCACATTACAAGTAGTAGTAATACTTTATTTATTTATTTATTTATTGATTGATTGATTGATTTATTGTGCCTGCAGGCGTTGATGACGGTGAATGCTCGTCTGAGGGAGCTGTACCCCGAGAGTGAGGAGCTGTTTGATATCGTATTAATGACTAATAACCACGCCCAGGTGGGGGTGCGGCTAATCAACACCATCAATCACTACGGTACAGGATGACATCATCAGTATCATAATAACAACATTAATTACTACAGTTATAACAGGTTATAATGAATCAGAGATGTTAATGTTTCCTACGTGTTCGTCTGCTCACTATTGCCTGCATAAAGCTATAACTTAATAAATATAAAACTATTTCAGGTTTCCATACAGAATTATTACATTATGAACGTGAATGTGTGGTGAGTGTATTTTATGAAATGTCACAATATAATGTGTGTATGTGTGTGTATGTGTGTGTGTGTGTTTTGTGTGAACAGATCTGCTGATTGAGAGGTTTTGTATGACGGGAGGTAAGAGTCCAGTCGGTTACCTGAAGGCATACATGACAAACCTGTACCTGTCTAAAGACCCGGAGAAAGTGAAGGAAGCCATCGAGGAGGGTGAGGACCTGAGACACTGATCTATAATCAATCACATAATCAATCACATAACTGATTGCATTTACTAAGTCAGATCTTTCACTGCTGTCAGGATTTGTATTATTATTTTAATATAGCTTTACAAGTAACTAATTTATTTTTAATTATATAGTATTTTCTGTCTATTGCTGTATGCAGCTCTCCTGTATTAGTACTGGAACAGTGTAGTATGATTTTCTTTTTTGTCTGAGGATAAACATTCCATATTTGGGATTTTGCTTCACTCGCTAAGTGTTGCTCTTTTCATGGATTTTTTAATGGCGATATGTCACAGTGTTCTGCTGAGAACTAAAAAACCTTCTGGCTGTAGCTTGGACTGTTCACCTTCTATTACACATCTGTGTTAATGAACATTACGGAGAAAAAACCCAGTTTCATCTAATTCCTGTAAATCCCTAAAGGTTCCATCAGTCCTGGGATGAATCTGCTGCCTGATACTCACTTGTTAGACGGATCAAGAAATCAGTGAATCTAACCAGTTGCTCATACAGATTCATATTTGTAGAATTGTTGTAGAATTCTGAAGTGAATGCTGAGGACTGAACAGGAACCAGAGCTTCAGCTGGTAGATTTTTTTTGGACCTTTATGAAGGAAATGAGAGAAATACTTGGACTTTTGTTTTCCATTGCAAGGGTCTGTTTGGTCATAGTCTTACCATCACATGTCTGCTGCCTCACTGGCACTGCACCTGTCCTCCACCCTTCATCTCACAGGTGGTGGGTCCACAAGATGGTTCCATTTGAGGCTGGGTCTGGCCAGGTCACGTGGGTGTCTGGGTCACCGGATGGTCCCTTGTGGACACCATTCCCATCCTCCTGGCACTTAGTATTTTTTGTACCGTTCTTGGGGATGTTTAGGATCATTCTTTGTCTGATCTTTTCCCTCAGATCTGTTCACTGAGTTTGGTGAGCATTGAGCATTTGGTGATAAAATTTGACAGACTCCTGTGTAATATCTGCAGATGAACCTGGCCAATAAAGGAACTACTCCATAACTATCTACACTGTAAGGCCAAAAGTTTGTGGAAACCTGACCATCACATCCATATCTGTTTTTTCTCCAAACTCTTGCCACAAAGTTGGAAACACACAATTGTATAGAATGTCTCTGTAGCATTACAGTTTCCCTTCACTGGAACTCAGGGGCCCAAACCTGTTCCAGCATGACAATGCCCCTGTGCACAAAGCGAGCTCCATGAAGACATGGTGTGTGAAGGTTGGAGTGGAAGAACTCGAGTGTCCTGCACAGAGCCCTGACCTCAACCCCACTGAACACCTTTGGGATGAACTGGAACACCGACTGCACCCCAGACCTCCTCGACATCCCAACATCAGCACCTGAC
>CM040472.1:21691047-21706602 GCA_022758105.1 Pangasianodon gigas | reverse complement strand
TGTGTGTGTGTGTATACTTATAGCGGCCCGTCTCGATGGTCAGTGTGTGTGTGCGCGTGTGTGTGTGTATACTTATAGCGGCCCGTCTCGATGGTCTGTGTGTGTGTGTGTGTGTCTGTGTGTACTTATAGCGGCCCGTCTCGATGGTCAGTGTGTGTGTGAGTGTGTGCTTGTGTGTGTGTGTGTGTGTGTGAGTGTGTACTTTGTGAATGTGGTTCTGTGTTGGTGTTCAGTCGCTGTGCTCAGGTAGTCAGCTACAGTGTGCTGTAGGTTTAGGACCCGAGAGCACTGCGTTTTACTCTGCGCTTGTGTGCGAGTGTGTGTGTGTGTGTGTGTGTTGCAGTAGATGGTGTAGTTTTGTTTTTGTAGTGTGTAGTGTTATAATGTGTGCAGCTGCTCCTGATGTAGAAGCGTGTTAGTGTGTGTGAGTGAGCTGAGGTTCAGCAGCAGCCGGGGAGGAGACTCGTCTCTCAGCGCTGTGGGGTTTGCAGTGAGAAGCCTGGGGGTCGCTGTGCTTTAGGTGGAGTCAGTATCTGACAGGTCTGTTCTGAATTTTGAGCAGTAGTGGGAATTGACCTATTGACCTATTCAGCTCTGCAGTCGTAGTTTGTAATATTTCTGTGAACTTGTAGGACGGATTTACAGAACTGCGTGTGCATAATTTCAGCTGGTGGTTTATCCCACTGTGTGATGCAGAAAACTAGTCATGCAGTCAGTACAGGTGAGAGAGAGACGAAACATGACGGTCATGACTTCTGCCTTTTGCATGCTGTGACGAACACAAAAACACAAGTACAAGCTGCAGCAAAATAATCAGATTTCAAACTTTTAACTACAGACCAATTACATTACAGTATTAGGCTTCTGGTTTTTTTTAAATCTCTTTGGGGGAATATAAAACACTCAACATTTACCTAAATCAGTTTATTTGCTTTCTCTTTGGTACACAAGACCAGTAACATGGATCATTTACATCAAGTAAAAACATCAGAGTATATTTTTGATAAGACATCGTATAACCTCTGAGCTGAACCCTTACAGAAGTTACCCATGGCTTCACCACCGCATGGTATCCATGGATTTTGTTGGAAAGAACACTATGGTGTGGTTACTATGGTGAAAGCATGTTTATACTGCCGCAGTATCTCACCATGGTGTTCTCTACACTTCATATCTCACATGTCACTGTTCTAACCATAACCATCTCTGCAGTTAGTGTTTTATGCACTTTTTTTCTTCAAGCACTCACAAGGGAACAAAGTCAAAGTCAGACAATAAGATCAGTAACGTGGTTTCATCACATGTGCCCAAGTGTCCACACTTTTTTCAAAGCAGACCAGATTAGACCACATCAGCATACCCAAGGGCCAGGCAGCAAAATATTATTTCAGAGCTTCAATATAGTGAATTTAATTTCAGTGGAATAATTGCTGCAGGGTAGCACCTGACAACACGGGACCATAGTCATAAATATGTGCTTCTTTTTCCATGACTAATGACATTGATTTTGCCCATGATTTCTTTCATAATGTCTCATGAGATTAAATGTGCATTAAGTAAGATTGGTCGTTTTTTTAAAAATTAAATCTCTGATGGTTAAGTGGGTGGGTTCAACATTTCAATGTTTTTTATTACTCCTTGATCCTGCCCCAATTCCTGCCCGTGTTTACAAAGCTCCGCCCCCTGGACCTACGGTGGTTGGTAGAGTAAAGTTCAGCTAGAGTTAACAAGTTCAGTTATTATAAGGATTAGCATTATCATCAGGCGCTGCAGAATAATAAGGAACTGTGGAGCTCTCGCTATACAACAAGCAACTTTAATTAATTCTGCTTTAAATTCTACACAGCACACAGTTCTAATACAGAATTAACTGATAAAGCCAGAAATTTCCTCCAACTAACTAGCACGTTTTTTTTTCCACCAGTCAGTTCCTTAGCCTTGCAGGACTAAAATATAAAGTGACATTATCTTAGTCCGCTGCTCTCCTATTACTAAGGACAGAAATAGGTGCAGTCAAAGGTTAGATGTGTGTTTCAACTTTATAACTTAAATAACTGACTCTAATACATTTAATTACAGGAAGTATCTGACTTCAATTTATAACAACTGTTAATGTTAATAAGCAAAGAATAATCTTTAGTTAGTGAAAGTAATAAATGGGTTTATTGTACAAAAGACAAACACAAGGTGTACAGAAGGTAAACAAACTGAGCTGCCAGAGTCGCAGGCATTAGGATAAATGCGTAACGAATTGTACAGTGCATACCGTTTTATACCCCTGGCCTCTTGTAACTGCATCAGGACCAGAAAACCCAATGAGAAAGACACCGTGTATTTTATGGCAGAATGGACCCCAGCTGAGTAGCTCACCCTAGTGAACTGTATGTGAATTAGGGTCCTGAGAATCTAATCTAAGATCCAAGAGTCTGTGGAAACAAAGGCAAGAGGTCTCCCGTGTAGACCAGGTGGTCCCAGTATCTGTGTGTGTGTGTGTGTGTGTGTGTGGTAAGAATAACACATATTGCAGCATATACTGGAAATTTTATTTCCTAAACTCGTATGATGGTTATGATGTCACCACATTGCTCACCATAAAATACAGATTAGACTGATAGCAAACATGCCCTGAGGAATCCTGTAGTTAAGCCTAGTTTAGATGAACAGGTTTAGGTCACATGGTCTCTCTGACTCACATTCCTGATCACTTTAACCTTAATAAACTTCTGCCACAGTCTGAATGCAGAGCCATTTACAGCCTGAACGTGTAGCAGTCATCGTGAGTCGAAGGGCAGAGATGTCTACAGGTGATGATGATCACAGGGCTGAACAGGACATGACTCCTGAAGATCCAGCTTCACCAGGTGTCTTTATCCGTGTGGAGGTACTGCTCAGGAGTCTTGCTGTCTGGTTTATACTCTGTTACAGCTGAAGTCAGCTGCATGGTGTGGGCTCCTGCGCCCTCGCCCAGGCCGAGGCTCTCCTTCCAGCAGCGTCCAGTGGTACGCTTATCCAAGATGCAGGAATGTATGGTTCGTTACTTACCTTCATAATTAAAGATATAATTTTCGTGGTAGAACTTATATCCTTTGTTGAGTTTTGAGTGCAGAGCAACTGAATGAAGCTCCACGAGTAGAAAACCATCCGCTGATGTAAATGCCGGTAGTTTCCTCAGGGAAGTTGTGAAAACTAGTGCACCTGCCTCCGTTTCGCAGGAAGTATCTTTACACAACAAATGCTGAACCGGACGCGTGTTCTAACTTATCCAACCCCACGTCCATGTCATAGGAGTTGGAAACAGCACCTTCTGCCTATATTACATATGTGATAGTGCTGGCTAATGGCTCTGGTGATTTTTTTCAATAAAGATAAGATGAATAGGTTTCAGACTTTTTTGGTGAAATTTCACATGCTATCACTATTTGTTATTTCATTTTGTGCCATTTGGAGTCTTCTGATGCCATGTGGAGATGTTTTGTGCCCCTTTTTTAAAGAAATGTTTGCTATTTGTAGAAGTTGTCTGCTATTTTTAGAGGCTTTGGGCTATTTTTAGAAGCTTCATGCCATTGGGAGAGATACTGGGAGAGGTTTTTACCTGTGTTTAGATAACCTTACACAGAATTGTCTTGCTTGGAGATTTTTTCTGTTTATGGGCAAGCACTTGAAGCATCTCTCTCAGTAAGAATGGGATTAATATCAGCATTTAATGGTTAAGGCTCTGGGTTACTGATCAGGTGGTCAGGAGTCCGAGCCCCAGCACTGCCACGCTGCCACTGTTGGGCCCTTGAGCGACGCCCTTAACCCTCTCTGCTGTATCATGGCTGACCCTGACCTCTGACCCCAGCTTCCTAACAAGCTGGGATATGCAAAGAAAAGAATTTCACTGTGCTGTAATGCATACGTGACAAATAACGGCTTCTGCTTCTAATGACCCAAGTAGGCTAGGTAAAAGAAGAAATAGACTACTTTAAATAACTGCTGATTCTTATAGTCTTAAGTGTCTACGGTCATATGAACCATTAACCATGTGTGTATTGTGGAGTGTGATATCACAAAATGCCGAACACAGGCACCCCAAAACAGGCAGAAATTCCATTTTTTGCCTCTGTAAAAAGAGTTAAACCATTATTTATGCATGATGTTCTGCATATTTTTCAGGTTTATTTGTACATTTTGAAAATAAAAAAATCAACTATCAACTTGACATGCAAGGCACAGGCATCTGCTATGGCTCTTCAAGAAACCAGCGCTTTTGAAATTGCTCCTTCTCACTGTTAACTTTGTGCTTTTTGTCTGTAGCCATGAATAAATATCGTTCAGTTAAATAATTTGCAGGTGTCATCAGAGAAACAAAAGGCTCTTGCAGTTTACCTGTGTTACAGTCTGCTGCCAGCATAAGGAGAAAGGAAAAACTGCCACCCGTCATACATTCAGAGAGAAGCTGCGGGCCAATTAACATGTGAGCAATTCCATGCAAATGTCAACCTTAATATTACAAAATAAAGTTCTTACCAAAAGAACAAAACCCTTTTTAAGTTGTCCATTTAGGTGTGTATTTTACTGCATTAATATGCTGTGATAGAACTTTTAAGGAAATCGCCGTGTTTATCCACCACACATGGTGTGCACCAATACAAAAATCACATCTTCAACCAGCCATGTTCATGTTTTCAAAAGAGGGTTCAAAAGACCTATTTTTTAAACTTTATATTAACAATAAACATTTTGCAGAAAGATGGAGAAGTGTCTGAGAAATAAATACACTCAATTTGTCATAACAGCGCTGCTTTTGAATGTATAAGGGCTATATTTACTAAGTCACGACGCTTCAGTGCTGTGTCACATCCATAACGTTTTAAAGATTAAATTTATATCATATAATAATTATTAATACAAATAACTTTCTTTACAAAGCCAAATTCATGCTAGTTACGATCAACACCTCATCTCCCTTCTTTACTCTGAACAGCCATAATAATGTGTAACAGACGCTTGATATTAAATCATATGCATATCACCGGCGCACGTTTGTTTACCATGAGTTTGCTGTTAGATGACTGACATATTGCTGTGATCTGTTTCAGGCTTACAGTATATCAGAACATTTTGGAAATTAAATTCTAATAACGAGAACACCAGGGGGATTTACAGATCACTACAATGTTATCGTTCTTACAGTATCTGAATAAACGAGAGAGAGAGAGAGATGATCAGGTGTGCACATGTTCACTCAGCTGATCGTTTACATCCTACCTTAAAATACACACCTCTCGTGATGACGTTTTTTTCCCCTCACTCTCTTTCGCACGCGTGCCCTCTGTGGTTAAGAAGAGTAATTTCTGAGGTGATTGCAGATCTAACATTTTCAGACAGAATCTCTACTTTATTTGCACTAATTGGTAAGTCGTTCAATATTTACATATATGTACATTTTACTTTCGAGAAAAGTGGATAAATTACAGTAAATCTGAAAAGCACATGAAGTGAATGTCCACTATGAAAGGCTCAGACTAGTCAGTTCTAGCTATTTTTTAATTACAAAATATCAACAACAATAATCAATATAATAAAACAACCAATAAAACTATATACAATAAATAATAGCACAAATAAAGGAACAATAAAATGTATTTACTAAGATATACATGTCTTATTTTATAGTGTGATGGCAAAGACTAATGCTGAAAGACAAAAGGCATTCAGAGAGAGGAAGAGGACTGGTGACAATTTCTAGAAAAGGAAAGGAAAAGAAAAAAGGCAGCAAGATTAAGAAAGAAGGAAACAATCAAAACAAGAGGCAAAGAGAGTCAGGGATCTTTCTAGGCAAAGGCAGAGGAAAAGGCGTTTGCACAAGAAGTCACAGGTTCCAGTTTTACTCCAGGAGTCACCAAAGAAATCACCATTTAAATCAAGACAGTCTTTAGGAAAGGCAGTAAACTTTGAGCTTTAACAAGCGGCCCTCGCAAAAAAGCACGGTTATAAAAAAAATTAAAAAATTGCCATGTCACTGTGCCTTCTTCCAGAGAAAAAAAATAAATAAATCATGTGACTGCCACAAGTACTACATATGACCATGTCAGGGAACTCTATGACAGAGATGACATTTAAGCACCAGGGATGAGGGACGTGGTCACGGTCACAGAGGGAGGAGTGAAAAAGAAGATTCAGAACATTTGAGCATTTGATAATGTCTATTCTAACAGAGGCCTACCGCTGTTTCAAAAGTGAACATCCAGGCTCTGTAATTGGGAAATCTATATTTGCTGAGCTCCTGGTCTGCAGTCCAGCAGTCCACACTGCATGTTAAGTCAGTGTGATGAATGCAGAAATGGCAAGCTGTTGGAAATGTGTCTCCTTAGTCACATCCCAGAGGAAGACAAGCAAATTAAGGTGATCTGGTACACATGGGAAGCAACAGGAGGGCTGCTGAATAAGGTCCAGAACAGTGGCACAGCAGGCAATGTGCTTTATGTTCTCAACACGGCTGCTACAAACTTTTTGCATCACTGTTTTCTGAAGAGACAACAAGTGCATATTTCCAGGCCAAAAAAAACAAGTGAAGACAGACAAGGAAACTGTGGTGCTGCAGGTAGATTTTGCTGAAAACTAAACCGCTGCCTACCAAGATCAGATCCAGTCAGCACACTGGCATCAGAGACAGGTCACAGGCTTTCCATCTGTTCTGTGGTCTGATGGAGATCCAGAGTCATATGCCATTCTGAGGGACAGCTTGGAACATGACAAGAGGTCTGTGGCAACGTTCCTCACCCAGATTGTGGAACATATTCAAGAGAAGCACCCCAAGATGAGAGAGATTCATGTATTCAGCGATGGAGCTGCTTCATCTGGTGTTTCATATCAACCACATTTAAGGAGCTGTTCCCAAATATAAGGGTGCAGAGGCAAAGGTGCTGTGGATGGTGTGGGAGCAACAGTAAAGCATGCTGTTAATACAGATGTCCTCAGCAGACACGCAAGCCTTGTAACAGATGCTGCCTCATCTGTAGATTCTGCAAGGAAGAGTTGCCCAAACACTGAAAACAAACCGATTACCTTCACAGACCACCAGACATTATTAGCCTTTATTAAATCATAACTACTGAAATCGTTAGTACTAGCGATCATTTTGACACAAAGCACAATACTGTGATCATTTTGACAAAACACACTGTGATCATTCTGACACATGATTGCGATGTGAACTCCACCCCTCTATTCTCCACACTGCTTGTCCTATGTAGGGTTGAGGTGATGCTGGAGCTTATCGCAGTGTCTCGGGCCGTAGGCAGGGAAACACCCTGCACAGGTGGCTGGTCCATCACAGGGATAACACACACAGACATACACACATTCACACTCACACCTACGGGCAATTTAGTGTCTCAGACTCACCTGACCTGCATGTCTTTGGATTGTGGGGGAAACCGGTGATCTGAACTCTGATATAAAAAACATTTAATATAGCTGCTGATGTATCTAAGCACGAAATTCTGTACCTTTCCGGGTCTTAAGCACACACCAACTTAACAAGCAACACCATGAGTCTTGAACAACGGCACGCTGGTTACACCTTAACCACATCAAAGATGCTATGAAAGCAGTTTTAAATAATCCATAACCATTTGCGGTTCTGCGATTGCAGTTAGAAGTCGATTAATTGTGCAGCCATACTGATGTCTCGGAGGTCAGAGTTTGGTGGTTTAAATACCCACTAGAGGTCTCTGTTAAAGTTTTTACAGCATCTTATATGCTTTTCCATAGTCAGGTAAGTGCTGCTTTCAGAACTGTCACGTCCGTAACGGGGAGACGTCACGTGTAACAGTGGTTTTTCCTCATAAATGCGAAAAATAAATATTTTATGTTCTATGGAGAGCCAACCCTTCTCCATTCAGTTTGTATCATTGCTTGTGGTTTGTGCATTTTAACTCACAGAATTCCTACAAAGTATGTCGTCTCTCAAAAACTCGTGTCCTTTTCTGTCATATCCGTAACGCAGGTATATTTCCCTCATGTAAAACAGAAAACATGTATAGACCGATATTTTTCTCATGTTTGTACTCTGTTGTCAGGGGTTTAGGAAAATATAAACAGATGGTTCAATATACTGATGATAAATACATTCTCTGAGAATTTATATTTCAAGCTTTGACTGCAAATGTCACGTCCATAACGCTGGAATTGCTCAATCCAGATTCACCGATACACACAGTAAAATCAGCAGTGTAAAAACTGCAGTGTTAAATGTTATTAATTCCCGGAGAGTTAAATTAACAATTTACAGTGTTAATGAGTACTCCTTTTCAGTGTAGTTACAGCATGCTACATGATGTAATTTTATTTTTTCACTGAAAGTGTAAAAAAGGCACCAAATTGTCTTGACTCCACCCCTCAATGACTGCTGCCTCAAAGACGACGAGCAGACGACGCCATTTTGTCTACATGCGAGTGAGAAGGTAAGTGTGACTGCATTTCTATCTCTAAAATTAAATAGGAAATACATGTGTGTGAACATTTCAGTCAAAAATATAAATGATGTCGAACAGGTTTAGAAATAACTAACTGCGCGTGTTTTTGTCAGGATTAAGGAAGCTCGTTAAAGTTAAGTTCAGAGATGTGTGTGAAAGTTTCTCACGCCGATTTGAAACTTTCTGATTTCCTGGATGAAGGTAATTTTACTTGTAAAATAAATTCGCAGTAGTGTGCTGAAAATGTATGTGGCATATACTTTTAGCTCCTTTCATTTTGGATTGTTCACAGACTTTGTGAAATTCGTCATTCCCGCCTCCAGTCAGTTCGAGGCCAGGCGTTACGATGAGGCTGGCACACTAGTTGATCAGGATGTTTTCCAGGAGGTCCTGAGGCAGCTAAATTTGGCCATTTTTCTGCTCAGATTAGAAAATTCATCAAATGGTAACTTTATGTTTGTTTTGAGAGCATTAAGTGTGATATTACACTGTGTCCATGCACTGAAAACAGTAAAGTAGGACTGTGAAACATAACGTTGCCTTTTTGGATTTGTTGAATCCCTTAGAGCTGGGAATAGCTGTAGGTTTTGCCTAACTGAAAAGGAAGATTATCAAACTGTGTTCTGTGAAGATGAGCCAACCGTAACTTTGCGCAGTAAAGAGACACACTTACGACACTGAAGCTAAACAGTCAGACCCAACACTACCTCATGACTGTAGTGTGAGACGCACATGTTTGTTAAACACTCTGCAGTAGTTCAATGTGTCTGACAATCTTTCATGATGTTTTAAATGGAGTCCCACAGTTTGAATTAAAACTTGTTTTGCGTTATGTACAAGCCAATTTTTTGACAGTGAAAGAGTTAGACAGCAGGTTGCATTCATTTAATTACGGGTACGTGGAGAGGAGAAATCGGCCTCCTGCTGTAAAACCGGATGATGAGAGCAATGATTTGGGCATAAACACTACACAGTGCTGGTGTCTGCTCAAGAATGTGCCAGAAATATTCAAAGACATTGTGCCCCAAGATGATAAAAGCTGGTAGCTTCTACTACTTTTACTACAAATAGTAAACATTGTATTATCTCCCATTTTAACTGAGGGCCTTACTGTTTATTTAAAACACTTATTTGCTTATTTCCAGAAAAGAATCATTTAAACATAGCCTAAACATCATTTACTGATTCAATATCCGCAATGTATACGAAATATTGGGCTTATTGTTCACATGTGGTCCATGCGATACGAGTCCAAACACAATGTCTTCAAGACACAACAAAAATATTTCAAGAACATCATTCAGAAACTTGCAAAAAAAACACATCAGAATTGCATGGCATATAACTGGGAAGCCTTCAGCCATGACAGAATAGTGCTTGGAGCAGGAAAGACTGCGTCTCTCAGTGACCCGAGTGAAACTTTTCAGATTGCATCTAAGCTGAACATTCCTCCATAAACCAGTGTTCTCTCAGTTAAAGAGAGAGAAATAAAATAAATAAAAAAGTAAAAAAATTATTTGTAGTGAAGTAGACCTTGATTTGCCAGTGTTATATAAAATCAAAGATATTGTTGATAGAAATGAATGTGTGTTACTGGTTGCGTCGAAGCTCAAAACTATTTGTTTTGATGAACATCTGCGTTCCTACAGAACTGATCCAAGACCCAGTGAATCTCTGAAAGTGTTCAATGTCACTGAACTGATTTATTACAAACCTTTTGATTTGCAGATGGATCCAATCATTTCTTTCGGTTTGTTGTACCTTACTGCAATCTTGTTCAAATCCAGCTGTCATGTTTGTTCATGTCTAGGCAAATTTGATGATTTTATGTGTTTTATTTAACTATTTTACATTCCTGTGAAACACCTCATGAATGTGACTGACTAATTGACCTCTACACATCTGGCATGTTTTAACGTAGCCACTTTGCTCATTTGTTAAATAAACATTTGAATTTTTACATCTGTCTGAAGAGTCTTGATTTTATGTTTGATCATGTACATTAACACCCTACATCAGTGTAAATATACATTTTGCACTAAAAAAACACTTTATTAATAACACTTTTAGAGTAATCCAAAGGAATTAAAACACCACCAGAGGTGTTAAATGGCCCATAGTGTAAAACTTGTACAACAATAGTGAGTGTAAAATTACACTCTGTGTCATTTTTCTGCACTATAAGGTGCTTAATTAACACTGTAAATTCAACACTACAAACAGTGTACTTTATTTTATTTTTTAAAATTAACTCTAAGTGTTAATTTGACACTGCCTGTTTTACTGTGTATAAAACACATCTGCACCTACATTAGAACCACCTGACACTCATCACTTTATTACTATTTTTATACTTTATAGCTGTAGCTAATAATTTCCCACACATTTTATAATTTTTACAGTCAACAGATTTAACCATTATTGTACTACTTTGCTTTATTAAAATATGAAATCAATATTTATCCAACTGATTCAAGATTCAAGATCTTTATTGTCACATGTACTTTGGTACAATGAAACTTTTATTTTGTTTTTTCCTCTCGAGAACGACGGGGTAGAAGGGCAACAAACAATAAATTACAAAGACAATAAAAATACAAAATATATGTAATAAGGAACAAGGCAGGAAGAATAATAAAAATAAACAATACGCAATAGCCAAAGTCAATTTACAGTCTGAATTAAAACCCATATGCAATAAGAACAGTTAATAATAAAAAGGTTTCGCAGTATAATGAAGCAGTGCAAGTAACGATAAAGGGGCGGTAGCCGTAAAGGGGCGGTAGCCGTAAAGGGGCGGTAGCGTAAAGGGGCGGTAGCCGTAAAGGGGCGGTAGCGATAAAGGGGCGGTAGCGTAAAGGGGCGGTAGCCGTAAAGGGGCGGTAGCGGTAAAGGGGCGGTAGCGTAAAGGGGCGGTAGCCGTAAAGGGGCGGTAGCGATAAAGGGGCGGTAGCCGTAAAGGGGCGGTAGCGTAAAGGGGCGGTAGCCGTAAAGGGGCGGTAGCGATAAAGGGGCGGTAGCGTAAAGGGGCGGTAGCCGTAAAGGGGCGGTAGCGGTAAAGGGGCAGTAGCGTAAAGTGTCAAATAGTGACACTGAACAACTGAAAAGGTATTTTAGTGGTTTTAAACGAATGAATGGTTGTTTATCTGCAATAGTTTATTAATGGTTAGTACAACTGGTCTTTGGTTAAACTGTTTGTCAGTACCCCTAAGTGGGAGGTGATGAAATTTCCTACCATCCTTTTCACCTTTTCTTCTTCTGTGTGTGGTTCAGTCTGGAGGTCAGAGGTCACGTCTCCCTTCAGTAGCTTCATTCTGGCAAATCTTATTAACATACTCTTTATTATTACTCTCTTTTAGTATTTAGACTATGGTGAACTGCATGGATTAGCTGGCTTCAACGGTAAAATAGCTAATGAGAGTCAGATTACATTATCTTTACTATAACAAAATGTGGAATAAATAAATAGATAAATAATTTTAAACACGTTTAACTGTATTATAAATAATAAGATATTTTAAAAACAGTATCAGACTTTCCCAATAGTTAATATTCATACTGTTAACAATCCACAATTTAAAAAAAAAGGTTAAAATGCTCATTCTGGTGATAAATATCTTCTTCTTAACAAATCACATAAAGCATTTCTCTCAGAAAGCAGCAGTAGCAGTGCACGCGCTCGTAGCCCTGAAGTAAGACAGCGCCATTTTGTGTAAACAGCCGCCATTTTGAGCCGATTGAGCTTTAGCTGGTAGCAAGCTAGAGTTAATATGTTCACTGAGAAATTGAACCTAAAAAATTCAAAAGGAAGTTCAGCTATTTACAGCTTCCGACATGATGTTATGATTTAAAGCCAACAAACACTCATGCAAACCACTAAAACAGATTAAATATTGATTTTAAGCTCGTATTAGCTAAAATGTGGACTGTGCTATGCTAATCTGTTCAGTAGCATGTTAACTAGAAGCTAACATACTGTAGCAGAAAATGGGTGTAAAGTAAAAAAAAAAAAAAATGATGACGTACACTTTGAGCTGTATGCCAATTATAAGGTGTTCAGTTCTCCCCAGAGAGGTGTACCTTTTATCTACATCTCAGCTTAATTCATTATTAATAGATTTATTCTTAAGGCTAACCGCTAAGGCTGCTAGCTAGCTATCTTCCTGTAAACTGTGTGAATTAATCGCATTTTTAAAACTTAATTTTTCTTAAACTACAAAACAGAAATGTAAATTTATGTAAAGATAAAGCATTATTTACCTCATTAATGCAAAGCACTGTTCCAGTTAAGCTCCAGCCATTAACTGCTGCTGCTCCCCCCCACCCCCTTCCCCCCCGCGCATTCAGCCAATCATATACAAGGAAAAGTGGTCTGTTGGCCAATAGCCAATCAAAAACCACTTCAAATGGTTTTCAAATCCTCATTTACATAACTGCACGCTCCTTCCAGAAATTTCCATCCATTTGTAGCCTATGGCACTGTTATACTTAACACTGTAACAGCCAGTTATCATGAGATACCACAGAAAATAGTTAAATAAATTACAGAAATGTAGTTCTTACAAAGCACTCGTTAATGATTCACTGTAAAAACATCATTACAAAAAGGCACAATATTTGTTTGTGGTTTAATTGTGGTTAATTATATAATAACTAGTGATGGGAAGTCTTATTCTTTTCCGCAAACTGGTTCTTTCGGACAGTTCGTTTCAATAAACTGGTTAAAAAAAACCAGATTCACCAGTTATTTTACGTCTTCACGTAATTATGTCACTGATACGTAATGCAATCATCCCGGCAGATGAAAATACACGCTCAAACACATTCAAACAAAGGCATGTGTGAGCGCATATAGCTGATTTACATTTTATTCAATTAAATGATAATAATAATAATAATAATAATAATAATAATAATAATAATAATGGATACAGTTCCTACATTAAAGTTTTGAAACACAGGCAATGTGAAAACACAGATGTTTTACATGTCTGAAGCATATAACGTGAATAAACTAGTCTTAATCAACTCACCTTTTTACAGAAACCACGATCCAGCTCATAAAAACTTAAAATATAATCTGCATACACAATACTCAATAATTAAATTCATTTACATGTCTTGACTGGATTTTGCATGTTTTAATAAAAATGTTGTTTAATATAACTAGTTGTACCATGCATATTTCCAGTACGTTTTATTTGTTATTAAAGAAACTTACATTCAATTCAATTCAATTTTATTTGTATAACACTTTTAACAATGGACATTGTCACAATGCAGCTTTACAGAAATAAATACATTCAGGATATAAATTTTAAATTTATAAATTTATCCCTAATGAGCAAGCCAGAGGTGAGGGTGGTGAGGAAAAACTCCCTGAGATGATATGAGGAAGAAACCTTGAGAGGAACCAGACTCTAAAGGGAACCCATCCTCATCTGGGTGACACCGGATAGTGCGATTATAAATCATTCCCTTCTATTACTGTGTACTACATGGACAAATAGTGCAGTTGTGTAACCAGGAAACTGATTACAGTTTTCACATAAAGTCTGTTTTGTTGAACCTATCCACTGTTCACTGATGGAGACCTGAGTATGAAGCTGTTCGTAGCAACCGCAGTCTCAAGCCATCACAGTACAACCCCTCATATGAACCGCAGTCCAAAGCCATCTCCACGGCCCCCAAGTGGCACCACCCCCAGGAATCCCAGTGATCTTCAGGCCGTCCATGTGGGGCCCCAGCAGCAGCGAGTGATCTCCAACCGATGAGAACTCCAACCAGAAGCAGGGAATCAGGATGGATCAGGCAGGTCCGGAGAGCAGAAGGGGTCAGGATCACTGGTCACCAGTACACTTCATTCAAGTCCTTGGTTCATGCATGCTCATAATATCAGCAGCTCACTCAGCGGTCCTCGGCATCGACAGTATGGACATGTCCGAGTCCGAGACTGTTCTCAGTTCCATGTACTGGTGACCTGAGAACTACTGCCACCGGATCACTGTTACGTGAGCCGGATCAAACACTGATAAAGCGGTAATCAAGCCACAAATATATTTCCAGTATATTTTATTTGTCAAACTTTCTGCTGTTCAGCAAAATATTTTAGAAACATTAATTACGTCCCCCGAATGAAACCCTTGGTAAACACATGCTCAGTTTCAGCAGCTCAGCAGTTCTCAGCATGTTGCACATGTCTGAAAGAGACTGTTCTCAGTTCAGTTAGTGTTGCAGTAACTGGAGCGCTGCTAACAAGAGTTGATAAAATCCAACATCATTTGGCATCATAGGATCAAATCAGTGGACTTTTCATGAATAAATACTGTACATTAAAAAAAAACAAATATATACCATTAATAATTTGTCCAAGAAGAGATTTGTTAGTTAAATAATATTATATTACAATGGAAAGCTGTCAAATCCTATTTATTTCAGTATTGCCCTTAAAAAGTCTTAGTAAAAAACTGCTTTTATTTCATGTCTTCTTCTTCTGCTTCTTCTTCTTCTTATTGTTTGATTACTATTTTAAGCTAGTGCAAAGGTCCATCAGTCAGGGCTGTGTGTGTGTGTGTGTGTGTTATCCACAGTGGTCTCGTTTGGGTGCAGGTTTTCAATCTTCACAGCTACATGAGCTGATAATTGATCTTTAGATCTTGATGAATCTTTACTACTGTAAATAAATGATGTGTTTGTTCATATAAAAATGGTTGCTTTATTGGCGTTATAAGGAATCAACTTTGTATTTTTTACCACTACAAACTAATACTAATGAGAAAGAACTCTTTTTACCAAGTAAACAGCAGATCGTACCAGTGCCTCATAATGAACAGAGCGGTTATTATGGCAGAGGCAGGGGCTTCCCAGTGGCTGTTATTCCTGCCCCTGCACTCTGTAATGGAAGGCATGCCACTCCACATGCGCCAGAGGTCAGAGCTCTGGTAATGAGATTCCACACTGTCCCTATAGCTCCTCTTGGCATTTCTGATGGCCTTCTGGAGGTCATATCTGGACTTCTTGTAGGCCATTGCATCTCCAGAGCTGTAGGCAGCAGTGCGTTCTCTCAGTTTGGTTCTAACCTCCCCAGTGACCC
>CM040472.1:21653303-21663541 GCA_022758105.1 Pangasianodon gigas | reverse complement strand
TTACACATTCCTCAACTTTATTAAGCTGGTGTCTGTCATCTGGCTTTGCTGAAACATACAACTGTGTGTCATCAGCGTAACAGTGGAAGCTAATACCATGCTTACGAATAATTTTGCCCAGAGGTAGCATATATAAAGAAAAGAGCAGTGGGCCTAAAACAGAGCCTTGCGGAACACCAAACTTTACCTTAGCATGAGACACCAGATTATAGATTTTAGTTATTTACTTTATTTTATTTTATTTTTAATAATTATTTGTTAGGGGGTATTTTATTTTGAAAGAAGGGTGTGCACTCTTATTAAAGGTAATAGTCACAGTATGCACGTCGGCTGACGTCATACGCAGGTGAGAGGTACAAATCGCAGCGCAATAGGAAGTCGTCCTCTTTCCTGCGATGTCACTAGAGAGGAGAGGCAAAAGAGAAAGATTTGCAGATAACAGTTACTTGTCTGTTTGTGTTTTACCGCACAGAGGAGAGAGAGAGAAGGCGCTGCAATTAAATCACCTTTGGCACGACCAGATTTGTGTGGAAAATCTTTTTATTATCATCAAAATAACACAACGCAGAGGAAAAACCGCTACAAAACTGGTGCCGTGACCCATCGAATGGTTGATCGTTGTCGACCGCCGGGATTGCTGACGTGGAGTTTGACCTGCGCTGAGCGGAGCTGGAGGCGAGACTGTTGGACTGGTGAGTTGTGGCTTAGCTGGATCAGACGAGCACCGTGCTGGATCATTGAGGAGTGTCATCAATTAACTGGATAAACTGGATGAAGGTATTTCTCATTGTCACTTGACTGGGTTTTCGACCAAAGAACTGTAATACCATAGTGAACTGAATCTTATATGAGGTTTATGGACACTTGAAAGTTTTTGAAGAGTTATAACACTGATTAAATTTCCTTAATTTGATTTGTTTTTTTTTTTACACAACATTGTTGGGTTTTGAAAGTGCAATCTGACACCTGAGGGGAATGGCTGCTAAACAAAGCGATTTGGGGTGGGACAACACATTTACAGTCGGTAGAGGGCGGGGCAGTCTAGTAAATACGCCTGATGAAACAAGGCTGTTTGGGGACCCTCAGTACTGTAGTACAGGCCGGGGTAGAACAGTTGGCGTTTCTGCCTATGACAGTAGTGAAATGTGTGGGAGCCCATTACCTACAGCCAGTAATTTTGAGTATGCTCCTCAGGAGTCAGAAATGTCAGGTCAAATGAGTAACCTCATAAAACAAATTGGTAGTGAGATTGGGCAGTCAATCAGAGAAAGTATGATGAGAACTGAATTTCCAAATTATGCATCTGCTAAGAAGTCTCAAGTAGGTGTCAGTGGTCATGTGACTGATTAAACAAATACGACTGTCATTGATGCATCGAAAATGAACTTGACCCTGAAAGCTGAGGTGGCAGCACCGCCACACTTTAGAGGAGATGGTTCGGATAAATATTCAATCATGGAATGGGAAGACAAGATGAGGGTATATTTGAACAAACTGGATGTGACTGATTCTGAAATGATTGACGAGATAATGAACAGAGTAATGGGGCGGGCCAGAGATGTAATGAAAGTATGGCTGCGCAATGGTGCAATGACTCCTACTGTTGACTCTGTCTTTTCTGTTTTGAAGCAGCACTTCGGGGACCAGAGCAGTTCAGGTATCCCGTTGGCTGACTTCTATTCTGTGAGACCATATCCTAGAGAGAGTGCGTGGGATTACTGGATAAGACTAAATAAGGCAGCAGATGTTGCTGAGCAAAGTTTAAGACGGGAAGGCAGAACTCTGGATAACAGGAGCAAAGAGTTAGCAGTTATGTTCATTCGCAACTGTCCTGACAGAGAGTTAGCTTTTGTTTTCAAGAGTAAACCTGTACAGTCATGGACCGCATCAGAGGTACAAGAGCAACTTGATGAGTTGTTGAGAGAACGGAAGTTGTCTAATCAAGCTGTCAAACAATTTGCCACAGTTGTCTCAGAGCCAGAAATTGATGTGACTGTCTTGCCTTCTAAGTCTGAACAGGGTGCGGGCGTGAATGATGAGAATGCATTGGGCAAAGTATTGACTTTGCTGGAAAAAGCGTTAGTGTGCAACGCTCAGTCTATGCGGGGCCCTTGGTCTAAACAAACTGGGCCTAGGATTCGGGAATGCAGAGTGTGTCAAAGCAGTGAGCACAGCACGACTGCCCATTGTCGAATGTATAACTTGTGTTTCAAGTGCTTTGCAGCTGGACACGTGAGCTACAACTGTGACAAAACTACGTCCAGGATGGGCTCTGGTCGGCGAGATGAAGTCACGCCACAGGGAAACTAGACAGCTCCCTTTGGGCAGAGGACGAGGTGGGGCTGTGTAGTAATGCCTCTGGTGAGACTGGTATTGAATCTGTTTATTCCTTCTTCTGTGAAAGTGTTGGCAAAACGAAAACTGTAATTTTTCAGAACAGCATGCAGGTTGATCAGAGTAGCAGTTTGTTTTATGCGAGTGTGCTATTACAGGACAGAGTTGAGCTTCGGGGAATGTTGGACAGTGGCTCCATGGCGACTACTTTGAGCGCTGATGTGATTCCTCAACTGAGAGACGCTGGGGTGCTGGACGAGGATATCCTGAGCTCTTCAGATATTGTTTTGGTAGGTTGCGGTGGAAAGCAAACTAGTCCTGATGGTGTAATCAATCTGAAGCTTGAAGTCTACGGGGTTAGTTTTAGTGTCCCTGTTCTGATTGTGAGTGGTCAAAAGGACCCAATCATACTTGGAACTAATGTCTTGAAACCTCTAATAAGTCAGATGAAGCGAACAGACCAATTTTGGAGGGTGGTGAATAGACCTGACTCGGCTATACAGTCTGACAATAGCCAATTTTTACGTATGCTTTCATGTATAGAGAGATGGAGGGGTGATTCAATTCCTGACAAGGTGGGTACGCTGAGACTGAGGTCATCGGTGACACTGCAGCCTATGAGTGAACACCTTGTCTGGGGTCGTTTACCTCCGGGATCAGTACTGTCAATAGGGAGCACAGTAGTCATCGAGCCAAGTACTTCGCGTTGTGTGCATCGGAATGTCTTGGTTGGGAGGGTTGTATCACCTTTGTGGGGTGATGGCTGGCTTCCAGTAAAGATGATCAACCCGACCAATGCGGAAATTGTGCTGAGGAAAAATGCAAAGGTGGCTGATGTGTACCCTTGCATTGCTTTGGAGGACCTTGCACAAAGCACTGACATGATAGTTAGCCAAAATGCGGGTGTGGTATGTTCTGACAGGTCGTGTGGCAGTCTAATGACGAAGACCTCTACATCTGCAGCAAGTTTGGTAGGTGACAGCAGGTTGCACGACCTGGGGCTGGGCGATCTGAATGTCAGGGATTGCGAAGTGTCTCCTTTTTGGAAGAACAAGCTCATTGATCTGGTCGAAAAATATGAGTGTGTTTTTTCTAGGCACAGTTTGGACTGTGGCGAAGCGAAGGGCTTTTGTCATCGTATCAGAGTTACAGATGACAGGCCCTTTCGTCTTCCATATCGCCGTCTATCTCCCGCACATTATTTGAAGTTGAAAGAGACTTTAGACGAAATGGAGGAGAAGGAAATTATAAGAAAGTCGAGCAGTGAGTTTGCATCGCCATTGGTCTTAGTGTGGAAAAAAATGGTGATTTAAGGATATGCACTGATTTCCGATGGCTGAATGCACGCACAGTGAAGGATGCTCACCCCCTTCCTCACCAAGCCGATGTGCTGGCGGCTTTGGGGGGGAACACATACTTTAGCACCATGGACCTGACTTCCGGGTACTACAACATTCCGTTACACGAAGATGATAAGAAATTCACTGCTTTCTGTTCACCCTTGGGGCTCCACGAATATAATCGGTTGCCTCAAGGATTGTGCAACAGTCCAGCAACATTTATGAGGATGATGTTGACTGTGTTTGGTGACCAGAATTTCTTAAGCCTTTTGTGTTATCTGGATTATTTGTTAGTTTTCGGGAAGACTGAAGAGGAGAGTTTGGAAAGGCTCGAGATGGTGTTTCGGCGTCTGAAAGACCATAATTTGAAACTGTCTCCTTCAAAATGTAGATTTTTGAGGAGGTCAGTAAAACTTTTGGGTCATATTGTGTCTGAAGAAGGGGTCGCCAGTGATCCAGCAAAAATTGAAGCCATTGTGAGTGTAGCTGAGAAAGATTTGATGGAGAATGACGGTGTTACACCAGCAGCGAGTAAAATCAGGTCCTTTTTAGGCATGGTGGTGTACTACCAGCACTTCATAGAGAATTGCTCTTCCCTTTGTTTCAGCTTTTGACAGGTCAGAAAAGACCTAGAGTGTGGAGAGGAGTGAAGCGGCTGAAGGGAAGTCGTACTCTTTCTCCATCAGATTGGACTGATGACTGCAGGGCAGCCCTGGAAAATTTGAAGACTGCCTTGGTTAGTCAGGTTTTGCTCGCTCACCCAGATTTTTCGAAGCCATTTCTGTTGTCTGTGGATGCCTCAACTAGTGGGCTTGGTGCCGTTTTGTCACAAGTTCAGGAGGGGAGTGCTGTGGCAAGGCCCATTGCGTTTGCGTCAAAATCTTTGAATCATGCTCAGTCAAAGTACCCAGCACACAGACTTGAGTTTTTGGCGATGAAGTGGGCTATTTGTGATAAGTTCAGTCATTGGCTCAGGGGACACAGGTTTACTGTGTGGACTGATAATAACCCACTTAAGTACATTCTCATAAAACCCAAGCTGGATGCATGTGAACAGCGGTGGGTAGCGAAGCTGTCGCCGTATGATTTTGACATTCAATACATTCCCGGACCGAAAAATGTGGTGGCAGACGCGTTAAGCAGGCAGCCATTTGTGACTTCGAGAATTCTGCATAGATTGACTAGAACACCTTACGACATTTTGCTGCATGAGGCCAAGTCTGTTGCTGTCGAGCAGGTGCAGGGTATGTTCCATCTTTCATGTGAACGAAGGCAGTTTGATGGCAAAGCAGAGGATGGACTCTCAGAGCATACAGATGGTGGTGAAAATGTGTATGTTGGGTCCACTTACCTTACTGGGGCAGTCTCTCGTCAAGATTTGTCAGCTGTTCTTCGATCTCACCAGTGCTGGGAGCATGGTGCAGCCATTAGGAGTATGGCATATGTGCAGCATTTAGAGAGCTTGGCGGACGTAGAGCAGAGTCAATTGGGTAGTCTTACCCATGATGAATTGCTGGAAAAGCAGAGTCAAGATCCTGTGATTGACAGAGTGAAATTCTTTGTGGAGAGAGGAAGACCCTCTCACAGAGAAAAAGTGTATGAGTCTAAAAGAACTTTGAAAATTTTGCGGCAGTGGGGTAAACTTGCCTTGAGGTTGGGTATTCTTTATAGAATCTCAAAGAATCCGGTGTCTAAGAAACAGACTTACCAGTTTGTTGTGCCAACAGCTCTTCGAAGTACTGTCCTGAAGGGTGTGCATGATAACGCTGGTCATCAGGGTCAGCATCGCACCCTCTGGTTGGCCAGACAGTGGTTCTTCTGGGAGTCTATGGAGGGAGACATAAAGAAATACGTTAATGAGTGTGAGAGGTGTGTTTTGAGTAAAAGATCTGAGCCTGAGGCAAGGGCTCCACTTGTGTCAATTCAGACAAGTGCTCCGCTAGAAATGGTGTGCCTTGACTTTTGGTCAGCGGAGGATTCTAACAACAAGTCGGTCGATGTGTTAGTGGTCACTGACCATTTCACGACGTTTGCCTGCGCTTATGTGTGTCCAAACCAAACTGCAGAAGCGGTTGCGCGTGTCTTGTGGAACAAGTTTTTCTGCATTTATGGGTTCCCGGGTCGCATACATTCCGACAGAGGTACTAACTTTGAGAGCTCTTTGATGGTTGAGCTGTTGAGATTGTCTGGTGTGAGAAAATCGCACACTACTCCATATCATCCCATGGGGAATGGACAAACGGAAAGATTTAACCGTACCCTGGGTGATATGATCCGTTCGCTTTCTCCGAGATCCAATGTTAAGTGGCAGCAGATGTTGAACACACTTGTTTTCGCGTACAATTGTACAAGACATGAGACCACTGGGTATCCACCGTTTTTCTTGATGTTTGGACGAATGCCAAGATTACCGGTGGATGTCCTGTTTGAAAGTGTCATCTTGGATAATGAGACCGTTGATGTTCACAAGTATGTTCAGTCACTTAAGAAAGACTTGAGGGAAGCAATGTCAGTCGCTCAAGTACATGCCAAACGCCAACAGACTAAACAAGCTGAGTATTATGACCGTAAAGGAAAAGGACATTCTCTTGAGTTGGGTGACAGAGTACTTCTTGCGAATAAAGGGGAACGTGGGAAAAGGAAACTAGCGGACCGATGGGAGAGGGTGGTATATGTTGTTGTGGGCAAAAGTGACACTTTGAACACGTATAAGATAAGAAATCCTCTGTCTGTGCTTCTTGTGATGAAGATAATCAAACTCGGAGTGAAGATCGAACTTCTCGTTGGGTGGCCGATCTTGAAGCTGCCTCAGATGTGATGAGAAAAGAGTCTGTTGAGTGTTTCAGTGTTGATCAGAGTGATGCACCTTGTGACACGGTGGTGGAATGTGACACTGAGATGGACGGAGTACCAGTGCATAAGAGAAGTTCTGACAACTTACCCAGTCCAGTTCTGTCAGTATGTTCATTGGTGTCTGATGATTCTTCTGTATCAGCAGTTCTAAGTGATGAGTGTGCTTCCAAAGTTGATGAGCATGATAATCCAGCTGTTACAGAAACTCCTACGACAGTGTCAAGTGAGCAAGATCAGAAGAGTGTAAGAGAATCTAATGGTCAAGATGGTTTTAGGTCAAGATTTGGGAGACTCATTAAGCCAGTTAACAGGCTTATACAGTCAATGTCTACACGGAGAGTACATGCAATTCATGTAATTTATTAAAAAGTGTTGAATGAAAGTTAAGTGTTGATAAATTGTTGGAACATTTTGTTTTGTTTTTGTTGACTACATATTTTGGATGATGTACATTTTATGGGTACAATTGTTGATGTCATGTATTGAACTATGTAAAAGGCATGGTTTTCTGTGGGTAATTTGGGGATTAGCTACCCCTGGATTACCTTAATCTCGGAAGAGATAGTTGAGAACTGAACAGATCTAATGTGATCTCAGAATAAGTGACATTGTTAATTTGCTAAGACTTTGTATGTAATTCATAATCTGGTGTAAAACAGTGGGGGTGGATGTAGCAGGGTTATGTTGTTACACCAGATTATAAATTTTAGTTATTTACTTTATTTTATTTTATTTTTAATAATTATTTGTTAGGGGGTATTTTATTTTGAAAGAAGGGTGTGCACTCTTATTAAAGGTAATAGTCACAGTATGCACGTCGGCTGACGTCATACGCAGGTGAGAGGTACAAATCGCAGCGCAATAGGAAGTCGTCCTCTTTCCTGCGATGTCACTAGAGAGGAGAGGCAAAAGAGAAAGATTTGCAGATAACAGTACTTGTCTGTTTGTGTTTTACCGCACAGAGGAGAGAGAGAGAAGGCGCTGCAATTAAATCACCTTTGGCACGACCAGATTTGTGTGGAAAATCTTTTTATTATCATCAAAATAACACAACGCAGAGGAAAAACCGCTACATAAGCCATCAGAAGATGGTAAATTGTGGCCATGAAGGGATGCACATGATCAGCAACAATACCCAAATAAGCTGCTGTGGCATTCAAGTGATGATTGATTGGTATTAACAGGCCCAAAGTGTGCCAAGAAAACATTCCCCACACCATCACACCACCTCCACCAGCTTGGACTGGTGACACAAGGCAGGTTGGGTCCATGGATTCATGCTGCTGGTGCTGAATTCTGACCCTAAAATCTGTGTTCCTCAGCAGAAATCCAGATTCATCAGACCAGGCTACGTTTCTCCAGTCTTCATCTGTCCAGTTGTGGTGAGCCCGTGCCCACTGCAGCCTCAGCTTTCTGTTCCTGGGTGACAGAAGTGGAACCCGACGTGGTCTTCTGTTGTTGTAGCCCATCCACCTCAAGGTGCAACATGTTGTGCATTCTGAGATGCTTTTCTGCTCACCACAGTTGTACAGAGTGATTATCTGAGTTACTGTAGCCTTTCTGTCACCTCGAGCCAGTCTGGCCGTTCTCCGCTGACCTCAACATCACCAAGGCGTTTCCATCTGCAGAACTGTGGCTCACTGTTCACTATTCTGAGTAAACTCTAGAGACTAGAGTCAGCCTGTCTGGCACCAACAATCATGCCAGAGTCAAAATCACTCAGATCACATTTTTCCCCGTACCAATGGCCAGTGTGAACATTACCCGAAGCTGCTGTCCCGTATCTGCATGGTTTTATGCTTTGCACCTCACACATCCTTTACATGCACTGTTAACTTTTTTCTTTTTCTGGCTCGGTTTTAATGAGATCCATGTATTTTGCGTTGCATGTTAAAAAAGTACTATCGGCACATGCTTTAAAGAAAGAACCTGCCTTTTTCTGATGAGTGATTTTTGCTTATATTTGAAAGGCAGGACACACAAGGGACTTTTTTTCCTGAAAGAATTGTAAAAATAACGTGTCAGTGATTTTCTTAGATGCTTTTCTTCTTAATGGTTGACATTGTGCTGTAAACTAGTTTTTCTTTTCAGCAGTTTTACTTTCTAACTGTCCTGTAGGTCTTTCCTGTATATCTTCAAAATATGTGCCATGCACTCTGTTATTTGTGGACCAGGCAGCTGAGCCACTCTCTTACTGTACATCTTCACAAAGATGTCAACTTGTTCAGGGTCAATGCTAAGCAGGTGCATTCTCTCAATGCTGCTAGCTCAGTGTACACTATATGACCAAAAGTATGTGGACACCTGAGTACTGAACATCTCATTCTAAAACCATGAGCATTAATATTAAGTTGTTCCCCTTTTGCTGTTATAATAAGCTCCACTCTTCTGGGAAAGCAAGTGCAATTATTAGGCTATCCAAGTGGTACCATCCACAGCCATCTCATGGCAATCTCCAGGCTATCCTCAAAAGAGAGAGAGAGAGAGAGAACACAGATTATTCGCTATAGTGGTTTAAGAGGATGTACATTATGGATGTACACAAGACTAGCTATGACAGCATAACTAAAAGTGAGAGCCAGAAGGTAACACAGACATGAGGCCTGGGACATAAAGCACCAGCCTCTCCACCATCAACAAACCTGAGTGAACGCGTGAGAGTGAGGGGACGACAGCATCCAAACATCCCAGTTCACCACAACACTCTATGCCAGACCAGATTAGAATGAGCCAAAAACATCTAAAAAAAATCTTGTACAGTTCTGGAATAACATCCTATGGACAGATGAGACAAAGATGAACTTGTACCAGACTGATGGGAAGAGAAGAGTATGGAGAAGGGAAGGAACTGCTCATGGTCTGAAGCGTACCACCTCATCTTATGGTGTGTGTGTGTGTGTGTGTGTGTGTATACCTGCCAGTTGAACTGGTTCTGTTGTATTTATTGATGATGTGACTGCTGACAAAAGCACCAGGATGAATTCTGAAGTGTATAGGGTGATATTATCTGCTCACATTTAGCCAAATGCTTCAGAGCTCATTGGACGGAGCTTCACAGCGCAGAAAGCTGAAGCAAAGAAGTGGAATGTTCTGCAATGGCCAAGTCAAACACCTGAATCCAACTGAGCTGCATTTCATTTATGATTGATAGTTTGTCCGATTACTTTTGGTCCCTTAATAAAGAGGGGTCACATATAAAAAGTGCAGTAATTCCTACACCGATCACATGATACAGGAGATCCTTCATCCCCACTGCAATCAGGCTCTACAACACCTTAGCCAATGGCAGATGACTAATCACTACTCTCATTACTTTACTACTTCACTACTTTACTACTCTTACTACTTTCTTTCTTACTTATCTACAAGACTACCTGAATTTCCCTTCGGGGATTAATAAAGTTTATCTTATCTTATCTTATCTTATCTTATCTTATCTTATCTTATGATTTGGATTTTTAAAAAAAGTCTGCAGTTTGAGCTTGTATTCTTTATTTAATTTAATCACCAGAATACTGTGGTAAACAACTAAAATAACAATAAGTAAACAAAAATAATAACCAAATATTTATGGGCCTGACTGTACAGACATACATTGAGAAATAACTAAACCAATTCATATTTTAAAATAATGAAATAAAATATATAACCCACTGATACAAAGCCTCCTTAATCTGAACCCCCCCCCAATAGAATCCCCCCCATAGACAC
>CM040472.1:21588735-21598962 GCA_022758105.1 Pangasianodon gigas | reverse complement strand
ATTTGTTGGTACCTCGAATAATGCGGGCTACAGCTGGGGGTAGAGCTTTCTCATACAAAGCCCCACAGTTATGGAACAGCCTTCCACTTAGTGTTCGGGGCTCAGACACAGTCTCAGTGTTTAAGTCTAGGCTGAAAACATATTTGTTTAGTCAAGCCTTTTGTGAATAGTTTTCTTAGGTACAGGGGCAGGTCTGGAGAGTTTCACAGGCATAGAGTGTTGTGGTGAACTGGGATGTTTGGATGCTGTCGCCCCCCCACTCTCACACGTTCACTCAGGTTTGTCGACGGTGGAGTGGCTGGCTGCTTTATGTCCCAGGACTCCCTCATGTCTGTGTTAGCTTCTGGCTCTCCCTTTTAGTTATGCTATCATAGCTAGTCTTGCCGGAGTCCCTGCTTGCACTCTGCATGCAAAGTACATCGTGCTTAACCATTAGAGGACAAAAGCTCACCTAACAGTCTCTTCCTTTCTCTCCATCTCTCTCTCTCTCTCACTCTCTGTCGAGCTACACATGCTACATCTGAGATGCCAGAGATGCCAGTGATCCTGACCCCTTCTGCTCCTCCTTGCTGCCTGACCCATCCTGATGCCCTACTTCTGGTTGGAGTTCTCATCGGTTGAGTTCGCTCGCTGCTGCTGGGGGTGGCCCCATATGGACTGCCTGAAGAACTGTTTGGATTGCTGGGGATGGTGCCACCTGGGGGCTGTGGAGATGGCTTGGGGATCACATATGGGGAGCTGTACTGTAATGGCTTGGGACTGAGATTGCTGTAGTGGCTTTGGGGCTGCGGTTGCCACGAGCACCTTCATACTCAGGACTCCATCAGTGGACAGTGGATAGATTTTAACCAGCCGGACTTCTTGCAAAAACTGTGATGAATTTATTGGTTGCACAATTGCACTATTTGTCCATATAGTACACAATAATAGAAGGGAATGATTTATAATCGCACTATCCGTTGCACCCAGATGAGGATGGGTTCCCTTTTGAGCCTGGTTCCTCTCAAGGTTTCTTCCTCAAATCATCTCGGGGAGTTTTTCCTTGCCACCGTCGCTTCTGGCTTGCTCATTAGGGATAAATTCACAGTGATAAATTCAAATATTTACAATATATTTTTGTGAATCCATTTATTTCTGTAAAGCTGCTTTGTGACAATGTCAATGACAATTGAATTGAATTGAAGAGGGTGAGAATGGAGCCAGACTAGTTCCCTTGGTTGAAAGTGCACATCTTTCCTCCGGACATTATAATATCTAGCTTGTCTAACTCTACGCAACCCCATTCTGTGCTTAATCTCCGCTGACATTATTTTCTGTCTCTCCACCACAGGGTAGGTGGCTTCGTCTGGCATCGGGGGTTGATGTATCAGCTGTTCCAGTGGTCCCTTGAGGGGTCTGCCTGTCATGAGCCCGGCCTGTGTTCTCCCAGTTGTCTCTTGCTGAGCAGTGTTTAAAGCAAACTGGAACTCAGGGATCCACTGATCCCAGGTTTTATGCTGGTATCCCACATGAGATCATGACCTTCATTCTGTTGACGCTTTCCACCAGGTTTGTCTGTGGGTGGTAACTTTTGGTGTGTTTTTGTGTTACCCTTTTGCAAAGGTCGGCCAGCAGCAATGAAGTACACTGGGGACCACAATTAGAGACCAGAAACTTAGGTATCCCCATCTGGTAAAGATGTCCTCTCTAAGTATTTTTACTAACTTAGGGGTTTTGCTGTCTCGCAAAGGGAACATCTCTCTCCACTTGGTATAATAATCCACAATCACCAAGAAGTATTTTTTGCTTTTTGCTGGCAGGGAACGGTTCCATGAGGTCAAGTGCCAGGGTGTGCCCTGCCTGTGGTACTTCAGTGGATTGCATCAAACCTGATGGTTTTATGTTCTCATATTTGTATTTTTGGCAGGTGGTACACAGCTTCAAATACTCTCTCACATCTTTCCATATTGTTGGCCACCAGGCTACTTCCAACACTCATAGCAGGGTCTTCAATCTACCGAGATGGCCCCCTAGCTGGTTGGAGTGGAAGTAATGCAAGAAACTCTGTATCAAGGTTAGTGGAACTACAAGTTGATACTTTTCCCCTATATCTTTTACTCTGAGTCCTCTATACAAAACCCCCTGGTGATCCTCAAATCCAATGCAGTATGTGGGTGCTTTGTGGTCTTACTGTTTTGCCTTAATTTGAAAGATGGTGTCTTCTGTATTGTGAGCTTGAATGATTTCAGACATGGTATGGGGTAGGTCAGTTTAGTGGTGGTGGGTGACATTAAAGCAAAGTGCAGGGCCCATGGAAAGAGGAAAAGAGGAAAAGAAATGCCTTGTTGGCCAGACTGGTTCAAGCTGACAAAACGGTACAGGAACTCAGATAACCACTCTGTACATTTGTGGCGAGCAGAAAAGCATCTCACAATGCACAACAGGTTAGGACTGTTAGGAGCGTTGTTATGGTTACCGTGTGCGCATCGCACGAGCTGTTGGTTTTCCATATCAGCACAAAAAAACTTTTTTCTATAAAAGAAATACTTAGTGTGAAAGCAATTAGTAAATGTATAGTGAAGAGCGATTGTTGCTACTCTGTAAAAAGCTCTCAGTCAGAAAACAGTTAAGAATCTAAAACTCTCATATAACAGACCAGATTTGAACTGGAACTAAAAAACTTTACATTGTCTGAGAACAGAGATTACAGTTTTATTGCCTGTGTGTGTGTGTGTATGTAAGTGATCTTGATCAGTGTAATAGTGAACTTACTCCAGTTTCTCCAGTGTACAGTGTGGATTCTTCAGTCCAGCAGAGAGCAGCTTCACTCCTGAATCCTGCAGGTTATTCTCACTCAGGTTCAGTTTTCTCAGACTGGAGGAGTTTGAGCTGAGAGCTGAGGACAGAACTCTACAGCTTTCCTCTGTCAGATTACACCCACGCAGACTGGAAGAGAAATATATGACACTGAGAGAGTAAGATATTGTTTGAAACTGTTTCTTTCACAGTGAAACGTTCTAAATGCAACAAATTTTATATCTTGTTAATGTTACTACAGGTGGGGGGTTAATAAATCACTTGTTTTGACAATGCACTTTTAAATGGCAAGCAAGCTGCACTTTTAGTTTTATGTTACTAGAGCACCAATAAATATTACCAATAAATAGTAAAACGTCATATGTGTTCTTACACTAGGTCTCCTGTGTTTACTGAGCAGTGTGCTGCCAAGATCATGCACTTTTGTTGAAACCTGGAAGCTTCTTGGAGATCTCAGATTGTTTATGCATTCAATTGATCAATTCAATTCAATTTTATTTGTATAGCGCTTTTAACAATGGACATTGCCACAAAGCAGCTTTATGGAAATCCGGAGATAAAATTTAAAATTTATAAATTTATCTGTAAATTGATATTGTGCATGTTAGAATAAACTGATGTTATGCTTTTTAGACTACAGCAATTTAGCCATTTGATCTCTCATTTTTGGGGTTATAAATACTGGTTCTCTAGGTGTTTCGTAGTGTCAGCTGTTTTGCTCTTTTTTCAACTGACAACACATGTTTTACATGCAATCCTACACAAAGAAGCTGCAAAGGTGATCAGAATGCAGCAAAATTTAAAGCTTTGCTGTTGGAATTTTTTTGGGTCCCAGCAGCGCTTCCAAAGATGAAAAAAAAAAACAACTCCTCAAGTATGGGAAAGTGAGAAAAATGGGCTTGTTAGTAAGAAAATATGAGAAGATTTATGTTATGTTGAGTGCGACAGATTTCACTGCCAACATTCCAACATTGCAATATAATTAAAAACAACACTGGGCCTCATTTATCAAGTATTTATTTGAAAACGATTAATAAGCGCAGTTACGCTAGAAATTTGTCATTTCTGAAAATCATGTTAAAAATGTTTATGCTTCACATTTCACTCCTGAATTCATGTAAATTTACATAATTTTTAAATAAATTATATTCAAATCATATAATTGGCATTAAGTTAATGCATTTTTATGTATAGATTGTTAAGCTGTCAGGTTTAAATCGCTGTTATGAATCCCCTCTGCGTGTGGCATGTTTCCTAAAACAACGTGAACTGTCGTACTTTTGTTGCGACTTGTTTTTGTTTTGGCTTCAGTCCAGTCTCTGCTCCTGTCTTACAATTGGTTTATTTCCCAATTGTGTTCACCTGTTTTCCTTTTACATCTTAATTTGCTTCTGTATTTATATCCTAGATTTCCTGTGTCTATGTATAAAATCTCATTCTTGTTTATCTATGTTATTAAGCCTTATTTAATTTCCTGTGATTATTCTGTTTTTCTGACATGATGGTTTCCAGTTTCTCCTTTATGGATTATCCTTGTCCAAAGCTGACTACTGGTGCTCTGCTACACTGATAATGATTTGTGGATAACAGTGAATAACAGAATTCACTAAAAACAGAGGATGCCATCTCTCTGTCTCTTCACACTGTCCTGACTCATCTGGAGAAACAGGGCACATATGTGAGGATGCTATTCACGGACTACAGGTCTACTTTCATACTGTCATTCCCAGCAAGCTCACCTCCAAACTCCACCAGCAAGGTGTCAGTTCATTACTATGCAACTGGATCCTGAACTTCCTGTCCAATCGTACAAAGGCAGTGAGACTCGGCCCCCACTTGTCCTCTACTATATCTCTGAGTACTGGCACACCACACAGAGCCCCACCCTCTACTCCCTCTTCACACATGACTGTGTTCTTGCATTCACCACTAACACTATCATAAAGTTTGCAGATGACACAACAGAGATTGGGCTGATCTCCAACGGCGATGAATCAGTTCAGCAGAGGTGCAGGACCTGGTGAGCTGGTGCTCAGAGAACAACCTGTCCCTCAGCTCCACAAAGACCAAAGAGCTAATCATCAACTTCAGAAGGTCAAGGAATGACGAGTATGCTCCTTTCTTTATCAATGGCGACAGAGTGGCCACATGGTCCACAAACACCACTGTACTGATCAAGAAAGCACAGCAATGGCTGTCTGTCCCATCAGTTGCTGGCGACCTTCCACCACTGCAGCACAGAGAGCATCCTAACATATTGCATTTCTGTGTGGTATCTCAGCTGCACAGAAGCTGAGAGGAACGCAGTGAGGGGATTGTCTCCAGTGCACAGAAAATCATTGGTATACAGCTCCCAGCCCTGAAAGACATCAACAGCACATGCTGCCTCAGGAAAACTGCCCGCATTTGAAGAGAGTTCACCCACCCATGCCATCATCTCCTTCCATCCGTTAGATGATGCAAGGCCATCTACAACCGCACCTCCGGACTGAGAAATAGCTTCTTCCCCAGATCCATAACTGCTCTGAATCAGTCCACCAAGATCCCCACATCTGTCTGAACTGCCCCCCACAACTGTGTGCCACAACTGACTTGCATACACACACACACACACACACACACTGCACTATGACACCAAATAAGCTATACAGTAACGCAGAGGTTCATTTTCCGTTCATTGCGTGTAGTGTCTGGACTGCTGCTGCTTATGCTCAATATCTATCGTACACTGTTTACACACCTTCGTACGTTTTCACCTTGCACTGTGAATCTCTCATCTGGACAAGAAAATGTTACCTGTCACTGTCTCAGCTAAGGGCTGCGCTACAACACAAATAATAACCTCAGTTCTCAGGGAATAATACATTTACCCACATTGTGCTACTTATGAAGACTCCATATCTACTTTCGCGTACTATACTGGTTTTGTTGCTGTTTTGCACATCTGCTCTGTTGCACTTTAACTGCCAAACACTGTTTATACTTTTTATACTGTCTACAATGTTACTTCAGTGCTACAGTTGCACACATAGGATATATACTATTTTTTTTTACTGTATTCTTTATTTACTATGTCTTATATAGCATCTAGTAAGAAAGTTACAAACCCAGTTTTGTTGTACTTGTGCAATCAAAAAGATATTCTATTCTATTCTATAAAGAAGCCACAGAGATTATGCACTTGCTTATTGTCTCTAATCAATGCATGTTACAGAAGGCTTCCCTTCAGATACCGTGGGATTCAAGGGAATGTGGTTGTTATGGTGGAGCGAAGAACCAGTACTACTTCATGCTGCTCCTAGGGCAGCGCCCATGTCCACAAGCCCTGTGATGAGCTCTTGCATCTCGCAAGATAAAATGGTTAGGTAAGTTGGTTAAGCAAGTGGCCAACCGTTGCTGAGACGATTACAATTTTGCACTTTCAGCTTTCTGTGAGCTTTTCCTTATATGGAGTTTTGCACTTTTAATGGGTGATTTACATTTGAAAAATATATGCATGCGAGACTGTGAGACGAAAATCAGTGTTGCTGTAAATCTGGTGGGAAGTGTTAGTTTTGTGTGGCCTACAAAAATATTTATACACTACATAAGGCCCAAAGTGTGTATGTTTGGGTTGTTCACTGGTACAAAATGTGACGTAACTGAGGCTGCATACATTCAGTCACACGAGCAGCTCAAATTCTCTTGATTTTCTGCCTCCAAAGCTACAGTGAAGGCAAAAAACCTTCTCATTACCAGGTACACCAATCTTTATTTCATCTGCATTACTGATATAATAAATCTAATCTAAAGACAATGCTAGGCTAGTTAGTTAGCTGTCAAATGAGCCACTTTTTTTTTCCATCATCATCATATATCAACACAAGCTCTCTGGTGAATTTCTGTAATAAAAAAAGTTGCTCTGGATAAGAGAATACATATATATATATATATATATATATATATATGAAATGTGTGTGTATAATAGTGGTGATTTTACTTCAGTATCTCCAGTGTACAGTGTGGATCCTTCAGTCCAGCAGAGAGCAGCTTCACTCCTGAATCCTGCAGGTTATTCTCACTCAGGTTCAGTTCTCTCAGACTGGAGGAGTTTGAGCTGAGAGCTGAGGATAGAACTCCACAGCTTTCCTCTGTCAGATTACACCCACGTAGCCTGGAAGAGAAATGATGACAGTGAGAGAGTAAGATATTGTTTAAAACTGTTTATTTGACAGTAAAACCTTAAATGCAACAATCAAATTTTCTCTCATTATTGCTAATAATAGCTAGCTATTAACTACCGATACTTGGTTTCACAGTAGCTAGCACAATATTTAGGCTATAGTAACTGTAACATGTGGGGGTGTGGTTTATCAAGAGTTTACACAGTTTGTTCTCTCTCTCTCTCTCTCTCTCTCTCTGTGCGGCCATGAGCTGAGCAAAGCCAAATCTGAGTAGGCTAAACAGCAAGTGAGCTGAAAAGCGGTACTATTGTAAGTTTTATGTTACTGTCTTCCGACTGTGCCAAAGCGCACAAGCACCAATAAATAAAAACCTCATGTGTTTGTACAGTGGGTCTGCTGTGTTCTCTGAGGGGTCTGCTGCTGAGATTGTTACACTGGTGCTCAAACTTGGTAGCTGCTTGGAGAAGCAATTAACAGGGATATGGAGTCCTCATTCACTCATCTACCTGCAGAAACAGCCACATCAGGCTCTCTTTGGCCTGCAGAAACAACAGCATAAGATGCATACTAAGACTGCAGAAGCACAGGCCGCATATCGGCCCTGCGTAGAGCACTACAGTTCACTACTAGAGTGAACTACACTGCTTGATGCATGAAGGACATCGCTGGCCCTGCTATGAGATGACTGTAAAAAAGAAAGGGGATGAGCTTTCCTGCAGCCACCATTTCCCCTGAGTAGCTAAAAAAGCTGGTTGGATGGGTGTTGCTGGAGTAGGATCACCCAGCACACACCATCTGAGGGGACAAGGATGAATTTATGGTTGCCAGAGACACATGTATAGTGCTCATTTCATCTCCTGTATAAAGAGGAGTTCATTGTTGTCTCAATGACTGCAAGTTTCATAACCCTTCCCAGATTGATGAGCAGCAAAAACTGGTTCTCTGAGGTCATGGCTGATAAATAAAAAACATAGAACTGAAGGATGATGTACTTTCTTTTTCCCCCATGACTGTACTAGACTAGACTGGTGTGTTTTTGTATTTTGCTGCATGAATCGTCCTAGTTGTAATTATTATATTAATCACTGCAGATTTGGTTTAATTTACAATATGGCTTCCACACTCCTTATGCAGTGCATTATGCACTTATTCTATTTATTTTACTTTATTTTATTTTGTGTTTTCTTTTTTATATCATGCTCCAACAGTTACACCTTACTGAAGACACAAAATACTAAATATACTAAAATAAATTTACTAAACTTAGTAAAATGTATGTGGAATACAGGAGATTTCACCACTCATTCATGATTTCATCCATAAAAAAATCACTCCTCGACATTAACAGTGTCTCTGATTAAAATGTTTCTCCTTTGATGCCCTACTTTTCATGGAGTTTAAAGAGACCATATTATTAATTAATTTTTAGTCAGTATTTATTTATTTAGTTAACATTGGCCTCAAATTGCATTCCGTGTAACCAAGCTCTATTGACATTGTATTTACAGCCATACATTTTAGCTTGACATATTGTGGTTACATCAAACTGTCAGACAGTGGAGCTGGACACTTGAGCTGATATCACCCAAGAAAAAGTTCAAGATCAGAAGTGAGTCACACTTCTGTTTTAGACAAACTCTGCCCTGCCTGCATAACTTCTGAATAGTGCTTATGTCTGAATAACTATGTGCCTAATTTCAGTAAAGTAAATTCTTGTTGCACACTTAACTCTGCTTGTGCCCAAATGGGCTGGAGAGGTCCTGTTCTGTGTGGATTTTCACAGATAAATGAAATTCAAAATTTGATGCAAATTCAAAGCTAATTTTTATATGACTCTAGATTTGCCCAAAGGTGATTGGCATATTCTAATTACATTTACGGTATTTGGCAGACTTATGCACAATGGCTTACAGAATATAATCCAAGATAGTGGCACCCTAGGATGCAGCAGCCATTCCGGGTCCAACAAAAGATGCTTTTGGATTGTACTGACTCGTTATAGTACTGTACTGTCCCTTAAACTCCATTCCTCCCAGGTTGCTAACAACCATTACTGCACTATCACCTTATACTTTATACTAAATTTCAATTCTAGTTGCATCTGTGGTTACTACAATATCTTACTGTCATGTAATTGCTCTTTGTGATTGAAGTATTTGTGCTCTACTGCTCCTCTGTGTCCTCACCTCCACTGTTTCCCATACCCTCTCCCTGCATGCTTCTTATTCCTGTTGGACTTTATTTATGTCCCATCAACAGTGTGTATATCATACATGTATCTTGCACCTTGGGTCCAGAAGAAATATTATTTTATTACCCTGTGTATTGCACACTGTATATGACTGTGATGATAATAAAGATCAACTTGACTTGAGAAGTTCTCTGTAGTCAGAGACTTGAGATAAATGATTACTAGTGAATAGACATTATTTTTAAATCCGTGCAGTTAAGAGTTAATATTAGCACTACAGTAATATATTTATAAATAAAAATACTCACTCAGCTTTTCTGGAGGCTTTGACCACTGGCAGCAGCCTCAGAAGACATTCCTCTGATCGGTCATATTTCCTCAAATTAAACTCATCCAGCTGCTGTTCTGAGTTCAGTATCACAAACACCAGAGCTGACCACTCAGCAGGAGAGAGTCTGGTTCCCATGAGACACCCATAATCTCCTTTGTTCAGGTACGTTTGTACTTCCTGCACTAGAGAATGCTCATTCAGTTCATTCAGACAGTGGAACAGATTGATGGATTTCTCTGGAGATGGATTCTCCCTGATCTTCTCCTTGATGTACTCGACTGTTTCCTGTTTGCTGTGAGAGCTGCTTCCTGTCTGTGGCATTAAACCTCGTAAGAGAGTCTGATTGGACTCCAGTGAGAAACCCAGAAGGAAGCGAAGGAACAGGTCCAGGTGTCCATTCTCACTCTGTAAGGCCTTGCCCACTGCACTCCTGAGGAAATCAGACATGGTTGGATTTCTGAAGTAACTGAAAATGCTAGTGCTTTGCTCTAACACATTTGTCTTCTGAAAGATGAAGGAGAGAAATGCGTATAAAGCAGCCAGAAATTCCTGAACACTCAGATGTACAAAGCTGAACACCTTCCCCAGGTGAAGCCCAAACTCCTCTCTGAAGATTTGGGTACACACTCCTGAGTACACTGACACTTCTCTGACATCAATGCCACACTCTCTCAGGTCTTCCTCATAGAAGATCAGGTTTCCTTTCTCCAGCTGTTGGAAAGCCAGTTTTCCCAGTGCCAGGATAC